>JABVXU010000848.1:0-18124 GCA_013365365.1 Cruorifilaria tuberocauda
TTGGAAAAGGTAAGTTTTGTTGAGAAATATTTTATTCTCTCTCTCTCTCTCTCTTTCTCTTCATTTTTCTCTGTTATTTTTCTTTGAAAAAAAAAGAAAGACAAAATTTTTTTTAATAAAGGTGTATATTTTGGAAAAGGTAAGTTTTGCTAAGAAATATTTTCTTCTCTCTCTCTCTCTTCCTTTCTCTTCCACTCCTCTTTCTTTGTTATTTTTCTTTGTGAAAAAAGAGAGAGAGAGAGAGAGAAATTTTTTTTCAACAAAAATGTATATTTTGGAAAAAGTAAATTTTTTGCCAAGAAATATTTTCTTTTACGGTTTGATTTTTAATGGAATATAATTCATCACATCATAGTTTATTTTTGCCTTTTTTGATTTCAAAAAAATTTCTTGAAGTTATTTTCATTTAAATTGAACTTTCTTCCTCATTATGTAAACATGAAAAAAGTGAAATAAGGACGAAGGAGAGGGAGAGAGAGAGAGAAGAGAGAGAGAGAGAGAGAGAAGAAAAATTACTGGTTACACTTTGATGGAGAAAAGTTTCGATTAATTTTGAAAATTCTAGGATTTTTCTAAAGAAGAAATGCTATTGCTACTATTTTATTATTATTGATTAATTACATAAAAGTTCATTTATGACAAAAGAGAGGAAGAGAGAGAGAGAGAGAGAAGAGAAGAGAAATTATTAGTTACACTTTGATAGAGAAAAATTTCGATTAATTTTAAAAATTCTAGAAATTATTTCAAAAAGAAATGTTATCATTATTATTTGAAATTTTATTTATGATAAAAGAGAGAGAGAGAGAGAGAGAGAGAAAGTATAGGAGAGAAAAAAAAAACGAACGAAATTGCTTTCTCAATATTTTCTCATTTTTTTTTCATTCCTATTCTTTAATGGCTCTAAAATTAAGCTATTTATTATTTGAAACGAAAATAAAAGAATCGGAAAACAATGTTTCCATATAATTGCACTAAATATATATTTATTCCTCCTATAAATGTACAATTTTGGTTAGTATGAAAATTCCGATTAACCGGAAAGGAAACATAAAAAAAAAGGCATATATAATTTCCGGAATTGTCCAAATCTTTCTGCTTCGTTTCTCATTTGCCTCTCTTCTTTTCTTCCTTTTGTCTTTTATTTCAACCATTTTATTTTATCACTTTCTTTCATTTCATTTATTTGAAGAGAAAAAAAAAAGAAATCATTGATAATTTTAGGATAGAAAAATTTATCAAAAAATTTTTTTTGAAAATATTTCTTTTTTTTTTTCATTTTTAAATTTTACTTTAAATAAATGCAATTTTTGCATTTCTTTATTTTACTTTAAATAAATGGAAAAAGTATGAAAATTTCTTTTAAAAAAAAGTAGTAATGATTAGCTTAAGCAATCAAAACCTTCGATAAGAAAAGCTTTATTTCAGTTAATTTGAAATATTCTGTCAAATTATTGAAATATTAATCATCCGGAAGTAGCTACTTACTTATTCAAGAAATAAAACGGATAATCCGTTTCAAATTTCTTGACACCTGATTAACAATCATTTATTAACTATCATTTAAGCTTTTCTAAATATTTAAAAAAAAAATTTAACTCAAAGAATTTTCAAAACAAAATTAATATCATGGATGCAATTTTCTTATTCCTTTGTTTAAATATTTTAATTGTAATTAATTATTTACATATTAAAAAGATAAAAAGAGAGAAATTCAAGAAAATATCGTTAAAATATTTTTTTTTGCATGTAAAAATTTGAATAAATCGTATTTGAAAATTTTTTTCAAAAATTTAAACGATGAAGAATTGATCAATTTTACGAAATGATAAAAATACAGGTCAAGAAGTATTGAAAAAAAAGCAATATTAAATTTATCAAATTTATAGTAAAATTGTTTAATTGGTAAGAACGAATAAGCTGAAAAAATAAGTTATCAAGCATTTATGGTATAATCTTACAGCATAAACGAATTTTTAAAGCATTGCAAATTTTTCTATTTAAAAGTATTTACACTTGGCTACGGTATAAAAAACACGATTACTTATTTACTTATAGTATGAAAAAAAAGCTTTTACTTAAAAATTTTTTAATTTAACTATCATTTAGAAAGAATAAATTGTTTTTAAAATTAAAGTATTACATGTATCGTCTTTTCCTTTAGATTTTTACTGTATAAAAAATTTATATTTTTCAATATTAAATTTTTAGTGATAAAGTATAACTTCTTAGTGATTAAGTTCTTGATAAGTAGCGCTGATAATTGATTATATGATATTTAGGCACAATTATAACAAACTTTTAATTCATCCATGAATTTAACTAATAAGTAAACATTCCCTATCTATAGATTTATCACTCTAATACTTAATTTAATTAAAATTATTTAACGTAAAGAAAACTTAAAGAATTAGAAAATCCAGATAAAAGTAATATTAATTTAAAAAAAATCATCTGGAAATCAAAACATACAAAATTAAAAAAAAATTTATTTCTTGAAAATTATAAAAAATTTTAAACATTATAAAAACTTTCAAAGATTGGTGGTTAAATTTTCCTCTTATCATCGATAAGATCGTTAGTAGCTATCAATAGCTTAATGTTATGGATTAAGTAGCAATTTGCCTAGAAAGTAAGTTAAAAATTCCCAAATGGATTATTTAATCGTTTATTTTCCTACTTCAACTACAGTAAACTCAAAAGATACTGTAGCTAAAATAGTACATAAAAGATTAAATGCATAATTTTGGGAATATTATCAACCAAATAATGCATAAAATTTTATAAAGATGTATAAGATTTTTTTGTGTTAAATGACTAAAATTTTTGAAATTCTTTAAGTGAAAATCATAAATAATAAAGTAATGAAATATTTCAAATTCTTATAGCATAAGAAAATATGTTGGAAATTTTTCCGTTTTTGGAAATATTTCATATTCTTTCCAATCTATTTATTTTAAAAAAAATCCAAAGTAAAAAAATTATGAAAGTTAAATTTAGTTGAAATAAAATAAAATTAAATTAGAAGTACGAAGGGATAATCATATTTCCAAATATCAAAAATTAGCTTACAAATAGATTTTCCGTTTTCGTATTACGGTAAAAATACGGTGGATTGCATTCGTTCTGTAACTTTCAGATGGCTTAAACGAAAAACAGTAATAAACGGAATTTCTTGATAATTGAGCATAATTATATTTCTAAAAAATACGGAAAAATGGTCAATGCATGATAAAATGTATTTCTAAAAAAAGAGGATGAATTTTAACATTTTTTTAATCCAAGAAAAAATTATAACTTTGCCTTCTATTAAGTAACAGTAAGATATCAGCTCTTAAGATTTTCATTATCAGTATAATTTGAGTATGGAAAAGTTTTTAATTTAATTATCAACAATATTCTTTATCATCATAATTATTGATTATAATTATCGACAATATGTTTCATAATTATTTTAGAAAAGAATCGTAGTATATTTTAGGAATTAAATAACAGAAAGGTTTATTATCCATGCAATTTCGAAATAAATAAAACTATTTTAAAATTATTTAACACTTTTAAAACATATGGAAAATTTTTCGCTGAATAGAAAGTGATATTAAATATATTTTAAAAGAAAATTAGGCAATAGTAACATGTAAAAGTGAAAACTTTCATTCCAAAATTTCAATTTCATTTCATTCATTCGCACCACTTTATCATCTTAGCTTATTTACCTGCTTGTAATTTTGTAAAATAAATTTGAAATTAATTTTATTTGAGGAATAAACTACCTGTTAGTAATAGTGGAACTTAATTACAACAAGAATAAAATTAAAAATATCTCATTAGATTAAGAAACATTTATTTCAGATTATCAGTAATCACTCTATAATCGATTAATCATATCATTTAATTTTATTTAATTTATAAATTAACACCTATACAATCAATATACTTACCTAGAACATTTGTTAATTATTTTCCATCTTAGTAAAGATAATAATATCACCTGGCTAGAGTAATTCTATATCTACCGGAGAAAATTTTCCTCACGTTTTATATTCATGTTTTCATTATCGTCCAATTAATAATATCTATCATTTCATTCAAACATTTTTATGATCGTGTCAAGGTTAAATTTGTAAATAACTATTTAAGAAGAGAAGTGAAAAAAAAGAGCAAAAAACAAAAAAACATATCAAACAAAAATTGAATAGGAATTTCAATTGCAAAATTTATTATGATAAAAATAATATTACAATGAAAAACTTTGAACTGCTTACTCTTTTTTTTCAAAAAAAAAATGTTATTTATTTCCAAAAAAATTTTTCATTCAAATTTTTTTTTTCGAAATAATTGAAATTAAAATGAAAAAAAAATAAAAAAAAAGAAATATTTTTGATTAAAAAAAAATTTTTTTTAAAAAAAAAATATTACAGATGAAAATTGAGGGATGAAAAAAAACAGAAAACCTGATACGGTAAGTGAAATTGAATGAATAATTTCTTTTTTAACGAATATACTCAATCTTTTTGAAAAAAAAAAAAAGAAAAGCAGAAAATGGTACATATATAATAGAAGGATATAAAAATCATCCATTCACACTTTTTCTTCCGTCATTTTACGCTATCCCGCCTTCCCGAACTTTTAAGCTAATTTATTATGTATGAAAAAATTATTTGTGATAGAAGCGCCAGAGGCGGAAAAAAAAAACTGTAGCAAAGAAAGCTTCTAAGCTTTCCAAACCTTTTCAATTACGATACAATTCACATTTTATACTGTTTTTTTTACAGTAATATTATGATAGAGATTTTTTGTTTTTTTTTTTAAATAGTTAAAATTATTTGTAAGTAAAAATTTTTCTTATTCCGTTTCTCTATTTGCAATTAATTTTTGTTTTTTTTTTTGTTTATCTTCTTTCATAGTTCAAAAAATGAAATTTGAAATGAGAATGATGATAATATTTTCTCTTTTAATAAATGAATTTTGTTGAACAAGAAATCTAGTTCACTCAAGAAGGTCAAAAGGTCATTTGATAGTTTTGAAAGTGAATTTTACAATTTGGGCATTTGAAAAAAGTATGATGAATTAAAAAGACGAATTTAGTAATTTTCAATAACTATTCCAATGAAACTTTAACTTATGAGTTCGGCAATTAGGTAAAGGTTCAAAAAAATTCTTGCAAAAGTTTGTAGTAGGATTAGAGTAATTCAGTATTCATGATACGGAATTATGTAGTAGAATTTAGAGTAATACACTATTCATGATACGGGATTACTATTCTACAGTCTATAAGCTTATAAGCTTAAACCTGTAAACAATAAATAGTATTACAAATGAAATAGTTTTGATAATTAAGAAATTTGATTACAGAGAATCGATTAATATGAAATAAAACAATCTGAGTTTACAATTTCAAATTTAATAATAATTTAATTTCATTACTACTGTATCATATCGGAATATAAAATTACATAAGAAGCAAATAGAAAAACAATTGAAAGAGGAATATTTAAATTTTGCACTTTGCATATTATCAAGATTATTGAAATTAAAACGAATTAAATTATTCAAATATTAAAATGAAAATTAGATAACTTAAATAATTACTAAATTTCAAAATTTTGTATTCGGTTAAATTTGCATAATAACAAATTTAATTTTGAATTATTCAACGGACGAGAATTTTATGAATTTCAAGAGATTCATGAAATACATTTATCCAAAACAACTATCATTCAGATTAAACAGGTAACAAGTATAGTATCAAACAGGTATGTAAACTTATAGCAAAGTACGATACAAGTTAAGTAATAAATCATAAGTAATGAAATATGTATTATAACTTATATCCATTATAATATATCCACATAAATCAACATGTATCAATTATAATTGGGCTTCGAGAATCAAACAAATCTAATAAAGGTTAATTAACGAATTAATTGTAATTAAATTAAAGTTAAGAAAATTGAATTATAATTAAAGGATGAAGAAGTGGATAATTTAAATAAAAGCATAATAAAAAAAATAAATTATATAAAATTAAATTAGAAATAGTTAAATTAATTAAAAAATTAAAGAAACAGTTAAATTAAAAACAATTTCAAAAATGTTACTTAAATAAAACAAAACAATGAAACTAAAGAGACGATCTAATAACTAGTACCATCGAGGTTAATTAAATAATTAATTATAATTAAAAAACAAACAATTAAAGTAAAAGCAATTCAAAAATGGTAATTAAATTAAACAAAACGATGAAACTAAGCATTTGACGAAGAAAGAAAAAAAAGCTACAAAAGAATAACATATGGATGGATGAGCGAAATGAATGAAATTAGAATTTACTAATAGCATTTTCAATTCGGTGAAGAGAAAAAAAAATTTAAAACAGAAAAAGAATTGGACGGAAAAAAAAAATTCAAACAATGACAATTAAACAATTGAAAGGGCAATGAATTTCATACGGACCACACACGCATCCTCACGTATAAACATATCCATCGATACGTCAACCATGAATAAATGACACAACGATATCCGAAAGAAGAAATTTTTAAAAAAAAAAAGAGAAAGCGGAAAGATTAAAATTAACTGATAGCCTGCAATTTTTTTTCCTCTCATCTCACTTATTCATTTGAGCTTTTTTTTTTAAATTGAAATTTTTTTTCCTTTTGTTAATTTTTTAATTTAACTTTTTTTTTTTAATTCAAATATGAAAATTCTCTTCTTAAAGTTCACAAATCTTCCTCTCTCTCTCTCTCTCTCTCTCTCTCTCTCTCTGTTTTTCATGTTTTCTTGAATATTTGTTTTCTTTTTTCTCTTTCTCTCTCTCTCTCTCTCTTTGGTATTTATTGAAGATGAAAAATAGTTTTTAATTTAATTCAACCTTTTTCAAATATAAAAATTCTCTCGTTATAGTTCACAAATCTTCCCTCTCTCTCTCTCTCTCTCTCCCTCTCTCTCTCTTCCTTTCTCTCTCTCTTTTTTCTTTTTTTTTTCGCTTTTTGGTATTTATTGAGGAAAGAAAAGAAAATTTATACCTTTCTCGTTTTTTTTGTCAATCTTTTCATTTCTCCGCCACTTTGGTATGTATGCGAGAATATTATTTTATTATTATGGAAATGGAATATAGCTTATGGAAGCTTTCAACAGAAATGGTTTAACATACTTTTAGCATACTTTTAAACATACTTTCAACATACTTTTATCAAAACATACATAAATACTAAATTACAGAAATACAGGAATACTGAAATTATGTACGAAATTTTGTCACGAATGGTACACAAATTGTATTCAGAAACAAATATTTACATATATTCTATGCATAAATAACTTTTCCTTTCCTTTTTTTTTTTTTAATAGATACTAAATTTTATATCTGAAATATGTAACTGTTATACAGGAAATGAATAAATTGAATAATGTATAAATTTTAAATTGTAAATATAATTTGAAGATTGGATATATTGCTTATAAGCTGCAGATGTTTTTCGTTTTTTTTTTTATCTGTTTCACTTGGTGGTCCTTTTTTTTAAACAGCGAAAAGCTATTAAGAATGCCAAATTGAACAAAAAAAAAAGAAAGAAAGGGAGAGAGAGGGAGAGAGAGAGAGAGAGAGAGAGAAGGAGAGAGGAGGAAATAAAAAAGAAATAAAAGACAGAAGTTTTATTCTACTATATAGTGCTTATGAAGAGAAAAAGCTAACAAAAAGAAGAATGAGAAAAGCAAGAAAAAACCAAACGATAAAGTGATAAGATGGACAATACTATCAATTGAGAAAAAAAAGAAATTGGGAAAGTTTTTTATATTTAATAAAAATAAAAATGAAAATGAAACAACACTAATAAATATACATATATGTTAATGCGATTGCAAAAAAAAGGAAGGATCAGGAAAAGTGAAAAAGGAAGGATCAGGAAAAGTGAAAAAGAAAGGATCAGGAAAAGTGCAGAAGAAAAGATCAGGATAACTGAAAAAGAAGGGATCAGGAAAAGTGAAAAAGGAAGGATCAGGAAAACTGAGAAAGGAAGGATCAGGAAAAGTGAGAAAGGAAGGATCAGGAAAAGTGGAAAGGGAAGGATCAGGAAAAGTGCAGAAGAAAAGATCAGGAAGAGTGAAAAAGAAAGGATCAGGAAAAGTGAAAAAGAAAGGATCAGGAAAAGTAAAAAAAAGAAAAAATTGAAAAATGAAATTCCAATTTCGATTTGAAATTATTTGACCTTCAAGAGAGAATTGATAAAAAAAATTCGTTTTTCAATAATTATAATTCAACGTAAGATGAATGGAATGATTGATCGTTGAAAGTTATTGCATTGACACATTTATGAAAGTAAAAATTGCTCAAATTTTGTTCTTGGTGATTTGTGAAAATTTCATTTTGATATATTCAAAGTTTTTTCCTTCTTTGCTTTTCAACCTAATAGTATTAAATGAGTGAGATGAGGAAGAAGAAGGAGAAGGAAGGAAAGAGAGAAAGAAAGAAAGAAATATCATTTATACTTTTACTCATCTTAACAATTATCTATTTACAATAATATATTTTATCAGCTATGATAACAACTATCTGTATATCAGGAATGATAACAATTATCTATTTACAATGTATATTATATCAGCTATGATAATAATTATTTTATTTACAATTTATATTATATCAGAGATCATGAAATTTAGAATCATGAAAATGTGAAAAAAAAAATCAATAATGAAAAATCATGAAAATAGAGAAAAAATGATAAAATTTATTTATTTTATCAAAATCAAAATTTTTCATTGTTACCTATATTATATAAGTTATGGTAATAACTATCTCTATGTTTGCTTGCTTTTTTGCGATCTCGATCTTAATAAGTATTGTAATTTCTCAATGATCTTTTATAGCTTAGTAATAAATGCAAAAAATCTTAATTCTAGAATATACTGTTGAATATACTGTATATATACCGTATATACATAGAATATTAAATAAAGTTATCATTAGGATGAAGCATGATGCATTATTAATCTGATTGATAGTAATGGATTTTGAATTTCAAAATTAATAAGAAATATTTCAAGTGTGATGAGTAATGATTTAAGAATAGAATTATGCATTTTTTCAACGAAATAAAATAGTTGCGATAGTAAATTTTTAATTTATCGTAATTTAAATATCTGAAATATTCATGCTAACTAATGCAGAATGTGAGAAAAAGTAGCGTATATTTAGCTATTAGATTATTAAAAAAATTATCTGTAATTACTGTATGATACCGTATGATCGGTGGTCTTACGGTAGCAGATTGCATAATAAATTATGAAAGTAATAAGCTTTATAATGTTAAAAAGTTCCAACATATCACAGCATATATTTGGCTATTAGATTATTAAACAGATTATCTATAATTACTGTCTCATACCGTACGATCGATGGTCATACGGTAGCGAATCGTACAGTAAGTTATGAAAATAATGTTTTATAATGTTAATAACATGATATGGTGGAACTTGTCAACACAATGAAAGCTTATAACTTTCAAATTTTATATTAATTATAAAGAAAGAAAAAAAATAATAACTAGAATAATATTTAAAAATGGTCATTCTTACTTGTAAAAAAGAATTTTATTTTTATTAAATTTATTCGATCAAAACATTTTATGATTTACATCTGCATTTTCTAATTCTTCCTACAGCCTTTTTTCATTTAATAGCTTTCTCCTTGAAATTTAAAATTGAAAAAAAAAGATTGCTATCCTTTTCGTTGAATCATTTAATTGTTGCTGTTGCTTTTCTCTAAGTTTTCTTTTTTTTTTTCAAAACTTTTTCACAATTATTCAAATACGAACAAAATGAAAAATTTTTACGACTAAATTACGCAATATAACTTAAATAAAACTAATACATGAACAACTTTTTTTCATATTTATTTCGCTTAAAGTTTAACTTTGAAAAAAAAGAGTGAAAGAAGGAAAAATGGAAATTCTAAAATTTGACTCCAACAATTTATCGTTTCTTTATTTTTATTGACTATTAAAATATAAAAATGAGTTGAAAGCAAATATGAAATTGAAATCTGAAATTAAAATACGAAAATAAAATCTGAAATTAAACTATGGAATGAAATGTAATTGTTTTTTTTTCGTTTTTGGGAAAATAAAAATAATTATATAATAAACGAAAAACTTAGGTAAAAAAAGGATGAAAGAAAGAAAAATGGAAATTCTAAAATTTGACTGCAATAATTTATCGTTTCTTTATTTTTATTAACTATTAAAATATAAAAATGATATGAAAGCAAATATGAAATTAAAATGTGAAATTAAAATGTGAAATGAAATTGCTTTTTTTTTCTTTTCGGAGAGAATAATAATTATTGCATAATATATAAATTATTGGAATCAAATTTGAGAATTTCTATTTTTCGAATGATTTTAATAAATGCATAAAAACTGAATTTTAAAGATGCAATTTTTCCTTTCAGAAAATATAATATTTCCATTTCATTTTATTGCATTTTATAGCGACTGTCAATTTCTGAAATAAAAAAAAAACATGCAAATTTTTTTTTCATATTAAAAAATAAGCAACAAACTTTTACTCGCAGAAAAAACATTCATGAACCTTTTTTATAGATTTTGATACTTCCTAACTGATATACAAAATATTTGGTTAATTTTTTTTGCAGGTAAAAATAAAAAGTTTTGAATAAAAAAAAAAATTTTTTTTTAACCGTTCTGATACGAAACCGATCATTCATATCACACCTGATCATATCATATCATATCATATCATAACTGACTATATACTGTTCTCCTATTCTGCCAGAATCTTTTCAGTTCTGTATTGTAAAAAATAAATTCGCCTTTTTATTAATTATTACTAATTATTATAACTTACTATTATTACTATTACCGTATAATTATTACTATAATTACCATGGTACTACTGTAATAATGTAAAAAATAAATTCGCCTTTTTATTAATTAGCTATTACTAATTATTATGACTTACTATTATTACTATAATTACCATGATGTAATAATGCAATATTATATTACTATAATACTATAATATGATACTAATATTATAATAACTATTACTATAACTATAATAATAACTATTACTAATAAATAATAATTAACTAATTAATTACTTCGATATATTATTGGATATGATTAGCTTGACATATAATAAATATGATTATTGCACGGCAAAAACTATAATTATCAATTATCAATATTTGAAAGAATAAAAAATTAGCAATATTTGAAAAGAATTGAAATTTGATAACTGAATTTGAGAATTTGAAAAATTTGAAAATTTGAATACGTAAATCATCAATGTTGAAAGAAGACGCTAATTAATTAACATTTAAATGTTAATTTTACAGTTAATATGGCATAGTTGCAAACGGATATGATAGATATGATAACTTCATCTATTAATAATATTCTGATAATAAGTGGAAAAAATATCCGACAATAAGTGAAATTATCAGATGTTATCAATAAATGAACTTTACCGTAATGAAATATATTTAAACTTACTTACTTAATTCTTGAAATCTATTTTTTGCTTATTAAAAAAAATTTCAGCACTTTTTTTTTTACTAATACTTAAAATAAAATTTAGCTAAGTTTATTTCATTGCTACCAAATTTAATTATAACCATTTTCAGGTATGCAATTGGAATAGATAGGTCAACTAGAATTTGAATGGATAATTGTGCAGACTAATTTCCAATCCAGAATTTTGCTCCAGTATTGACGACCCTATTTATGATCAGATTTCAATCTGATCACAAATTGAAATCTATTTTCAACAAAAATCTAAATTCTTGTTTCATTGTTACTAAAAGAATTTTACCTAATATTATCTCTAAGGGCGAAATGATGTCATTTTATGATGATGCTTCTTTTTTTCTTTCGGAAAATAAAATTCGAATTTATTTTTTACTTTTTCATTTTACTTTGCAATTATTTTACTTTAATTATGCAATTTAAATTATAATTTAAATTTGAAATGGTAATGAAATTTATTTGATAGGAGGCAATGTGTAATTAGAATTAACTATTGTTATTGTTAAGTTTTAACAAGTAAATAAATAAATGAATTATGAAAGTAATTAAATGAATTATACCTTAATTGAACTATTAAACTATCAAAAACTAAAACTGAACTTTAAAAAAAAATAAAAACTACCAGCAAATATTTAAAATGTAATCAATGCTTATTGCAATTTCATGAAGTTTTATTCAAATTTCACAAATAACTCTTTAATATTTGGAAAAAAAAACAATAAATTAAAGCATGAAGGCTAAAAATTTTGAATCTAAATAAGATTTGCTTTTTAAATATTTTTTTTCAAAGAATGTTTTAATTAATTAATGAATTATAAACAATTAATTAATAGAAATTATAAAAATAAGAAATGTTAGACGAATAATTGAATTTAAACAGAATTTATACCGTACGGTTTTAGGGACAAAGATTTATATTACTTAAGGTATGGTAATTATAATTGTAAATTAATTGACATACATTTATCATTATGTGCATGTGTGTGTGTGCGTGTGTGTGTGTGTGTGTGTGTGTATGTGTGTGTTATGGATGCAATCCAACATTAGTACAAGGAAATAAGCTAAAATCAAAGAGTACGAAAATATACTTTTAATTTTTGTAAACAGATATACAGTCCTCAAGCACACACATATACATGCATAACACATACATAAACACACACATACACGCGTACACACATACATAAACACACACATACACGCATACACACATACATAAACACACACATACACGCATACACACATACATAAACACACACATACACGCATACACACATAGATAAACACACACATACACGCATACACACATACATAAACACACACATACGCGCATACACACATACACGCATACACACATACATAAACACACACATACACATGTACAAACACATGTATATGTATTGGAATATCCCAAGATAACTATAAATGAATGAGAAGCGGTATTTGAAAACAAAAAAAAAGATATATCGGAATAATTAGAGAAACGACATGATCCGGTGGATTTGTGGATGATTGGAAAAACGACATGATCCGGTCAATTTATAGATGATTAGGAAAACGAAATGATCCGGTCAATTTATAGATGATTAGGAAAACGAAATGATCCGGTCAATTTATAGATGATTAGGAAAGCGACGGTCAATTTATAGATGATTAGGAAAACGAAATGATCCGGTCAATTTATAGATGATTAGGAAAATGGCATGATCCGGTGGATTTATGGATGATTAGGAAAACGGCATGATCCGGTGGATTTATGGATGATTAGGAAAATGACATGATCCGGTGGATTTATGGATGATGAGGAAAACGGCAAGAGAGAATGATAAAAATCCGGTCGAGAATGATTCATGAATGATTTTGCTTCTCTCAAGGAAACAATTCATTTTGATTTGGAAAAGAAGAGGAAAACCGATCAATGTTTATTATACGTAACGATATGATGACGATCGGAATGATTGAAACGATTTTCGGATTGGCATCAATTTCAAATTGAGTCACTTTCAATGACAACACATTTTCTAAGAGAGAGAGAGAGAGAGGAAGAGAGAGGATGAGAGTGAGATTGGAAAATTAAGAGAAATGATGGAAAAATGAAGAAAAAAAAACGATGAAAAAGTTTAATAATTGAAAAATTTAAATATGATTTCTTGAATATTTCACTCTTTTAAAAATTTTTAAGAAATTTAAAAAAAATTAATTAATCGCCAATTTACCTGTATCTCTTGTTTTATTCATTTTGTAAATTAAAATACTTTTTTTTTTGTTTGAATTAACCGTTTAAATACTGTATAATTTAGGTATCTTAAAAAATTATAAGATTAAGTGAAAAAATAGTCAAGTAGTTAAGTAGTTAAATTTGACTAATAATAAGTAAGTAAAATAAAAATATAGCTGAAAGTTAAGGGTAGTAAAATACCCAAATTAGTTCATACATTGCTGCTTACAGTAAACATTGCAAAGATATACTGTATATTAAATAATTAGCTGGTTTTTCAAATTTTATACTGAACTATTGTTTAGTTCCCTGGATAAACAAGAGTAAAATGTGATGAAGAATGATGGATGTTATGGTATTATGGTATTAAAATAAAATATTACTGTAAAATGTATCACAGATGTAATACTGTGCATTTTATATGGTAGTATTTATAATACTACGATATAAAATTATCAATTAATGATATTATCTAAATGGAATAGAACTATTGTTTAGTTTCCTGGATAAACAAGAGTAAAATGTGATGAAGAATGATGGATGTTATGGTATTATGGTATTAGAATATAATATTACTGTAAAATGTGTACAGATGTAATACTGTGCATTTTATATGGTAGTATTTATAATACTACGATATAAAATTATCAATTAATGATATTACCTAAATGAGGGATAATTGTAAACTTTATTTATTTACCTATAGTAACAGTTATATGACAATATATTGGTGATATAAATGAATAAAAGGCGTACATTTTTTCCATCAATGATATGATAATGATTGAATGTAATGATATGATCGTAAATGATAAGAGTAAATGATACGATCAAAAAGTAAAAGAGAAATTATTACCATGAAAAATAGTTAACTTGCACAATTTATCTTTTTCTCTCAGTCACAGTCATTTTATGATCGAATTTGTAAAATTTCATTCATTAAAATCTAAACTTTAAAAATATTTTATGTAACAGTGAAAATTTACAATAATTACGATTATAAAAAAGAATTTCGAAAAATATAAAATTAAAAAATATTATAAAATACAAAATGACAAAAATAAAAATAAAAAATCATGATATTTACTAATGATATAAATACAATATATGATAATGAAATTTAAATTTAAAAAGCTAAATTTAAATATGATTTTCGGATAATGATATTTACCTTTTGCATTTTTCATTAAATATTTAAACTGAACTTAATTTTATCTTATTTTATTTTGATTTTCACTCTAATTGTTCTATATTTAATATTGATAATTTAAAAAGAGATGATAACGATAACCAGGTAATCTTATCATACAGAAACAGTACTAAAAAAAATCGTATGTTCCGTAAATTCAAATTTCACACCTCAAATTTAAGCTAATAATTTTAATCTAATAATTTAGGGATAGCTTTTTCAAGTATTTTACTAATTTTTAGCTCAAATTTTAGCAAAAATTATTTAAAAAATGGAAAATAAATATTTTGCATAAATAAAAGTAATCCAATTACTGATAAATCTTCCAATTCAAATATTAAATTTCTTATCCGAAAAGAGTAAAATGAATTAATTTGCCAAAATTGTTTAACAGATATTTCTTTTTTTCACTGCTAATAATATACGACAAGTTTTTTCAACAATAATATTCTCTTTCCTTTGGTGTTTTCTTTTTTTTTTCTCGTAGTAAACTAACTTAACAAGTAATAAAGATTATAATTTTAATAATTACAAATTTATAAAAAGTTTCACATCTTTACTGTTAATTTGATAATATGATTTAAAGCTTAATTTGATAAAGTAATTTAAAGTAAAAGTAAAAATAATTGTTAATTTGTAATGTAATTAATTTTGATATATAATTTGTAATAATAATTATTTCTTCAATAACTTATACTAACATATAAAGTTATACTTTATTAGAACTTTCATAATTAGAATATCATTTTTGCTGCCAAAATTATCCATTTTTACGAAAAAAATTTTTTTTACTTACTTTTCTTTCATTGCAAAAAAAGTGTAAAGTACGAAAAAGGAAGCGAAGAAACACCTGCAAGTTGTAATTTGTCTTTTTTCCTAATATCTTTTGACCACGTTTACGTTACGTCAATCATACAAATGCAAATTTATCATTGTTACTGATAAGATTAATTATATTTTACGTTGTGTCACGTAGCTCATATCACGTTATATCACGTACACAGATAAAAAAAAAACTAATAATCACAAATAAAATAAAAAAATCATCAATCAAAAAATACGCTATTTTGATATTTCTTTTGTATGATTTACTTTTTATGATACGATTAATTAAATATGACTTCATATGACGTTTTTGGAATGATTTAATTTTCATTTCCATGAGATTTGATAATTTAATACTTCATATATCAGATAATTATATAACATCATAATTAATTAATTAATCAAGCTTTTTTTTAAAATGATTTAAATTAACTGGATTGAAATTAAACGAAGAAAAAACAAAAATGAATTAAAGATTATTTAACTTCTATAAATAACATTGTCATTTAACTTACGTAAAAAGTTATCGCAATTATTTATAAGATCTATTTGATAATAGTACTGATTGTGTTATCTGATTAACACATTATGGCCTAGTTTCATGGTAACAAAAAACCTGTTTTATGCCTGGTTTCGATCAAATTTTCAATTTTACCGGATTCTGTTATTTCACTCATTTTTACGTGCACCAACCCACGTAATTCACTTTTCTTTTGTTGCACTGACCCTAATTCATGTGTTATCTAACCTGATTTATCATCGTTGAATTATAGTTAAACTATGCTGGTTTTATTACATTCCATTCATCGTATAACATTTGGGAAATTTTTGATCAATCGATTAATGTCGCCTACATCTGTCAAAACGTATCGTCTCGTATTATTGATTAATTTATAGTACATACGATGATAAGTGTTATTAATTACCGGTGTAATTATTTCTATCTTTACATCATAATACACATCAACTTGTTGCAAACTTGCAACTTTGCAACTTAATTTTGCTCTCTTTCTTTCTTTTTGTTTCTATTTTATTCTTAGTTAAACAGTTCAAGCTTAAGTTTCAATAATTAAATGAAATTAATTATTTTTAACTTAAATTTTTAATATTATTAAAAATTATACTAATTTAGGTAAATTTTTATATCTTAGATTTACATTTTAGTATTTATTTAAATTGTTTAATCGATGCTTGAAAATGTTTTGAAATTACATCTAATCGATATTTCCGATCAGTGATTATTCTATTGGTTTAGATTAATAAAGCTTAAGAGAAAATAATAAAGCTTTGATCAATGAAGTTGTTAGAAAGTAGTGTCCATTTGACCCTGAAGATATTTCTCATAAGGCTTGGAAAGTAGTGACCTTTTGACCCTGAAGATATTTCTTATAAGGCTTAGAAAATAGTGACCTTTGACCCTGAAGATATTTCTAATAAAGCTTATAAAATAGTGATTTTTTTCACCCTGAAGATATTCTAATTTTTCTCAAATTGTTTTATCGTGAAAAAATATAAATTAAATTCATGGGAAATTAAATTTTAGTATTTCGTACGATAAAGTATTACTTTCAGGTTAGTTTATATTTTAGATTTATGCTATATTCACTTGAATAATTCGATTACTTTATTTTATTTTTTAAAATACTAGTAAATTTCATGTTAAAGTATTAAGTATGCTAACTATTATGATACGATGATAATTAGAGTTAATGATAATTCGATCTTTTATAAATACATTCTAAATATATTCTTATTTTTGTTCGTTTTACATTTTGATTAAAATTTATCAAAATTTCCCCAAATAATTGTACCATTTGTAAAGATGATAAGATAGATTAGTTTATAATCACTATCAATTTCATCTCATATCATAGAATTATGCAAATTTAGAATTTAAAAATTGAGGGAAAAGAAAATTTGAGAAATATTTTATTGTGGAATACGGAAAATTTCAATTATTTTTTTTCAGATTCTTTTCTTCGAGAATACAAAAAATAAAATGCGGAATTTTTTTTTTTTTTTTTTACATCTGATTTAATCTATTTGTTCATTTCAAAAGGCACTTTTATCGTTATGTTCCGTTTCGTACTAATTTTCACCAAATATCAATTTGTAATTTAAAAATACCAGTTTTATTATAAATGCGCAAAATTATTTTCATCTGATATAATGTTGTTAATTTCATTTTAAATTTTACCCACACTTAAAATTGAAATTACACCTAAATTATTTTCATCTGTTATAATGTTGTTAATTTTATTTGAAATTTTACTTGAACTTAAAATTGAAATTACACCTAAATTATTTTCATCTGTTATAATGTTGTTAATTTTATTTGAAATT
>JABVXU010000849.1:0-18078 GCA_013365365.1 Cruorifilaria tuberocauda
AAGCATAGCATTTTCAATAATGCTTTTAATACTGCCAACTAAAGCTACAACAATAACAATAACAACAACAACAACAACTACTACTACTATTACTTTAACTTTACTACTATTATTTTAACTACTACTATTATTCCTACTACCACAATTACTAATAATACTATTACTTTATCGATTGTATTATTTTAATCGAGTAAAAGCTAGTGACGTTTTTCACTTTCACTTACGTCAATCATCAAATAAACTTTTTCCATTATAAAAATTGTATTCCATCTATTATATTAATTGTATCTCATTATAATTCATTTTGCTTTTAAAATGAAAATATTGAAAATAATCCGTGGAATGTTTGCATGATAATTTGCCAAAGCCTGAAAATTTAATAGTCAATTAATTAATAAAGGGTAATAATGTTTATAAGTGATTAATGATTAATGATGATAATTATAATATGTTTATAACTGATTAATGATTGATCATGATTATAATTAATGTTGTCATAATATTTAATAGTTGATGAGAAATTTGTTTAAATGAATCATAAATTTAAATTAATTATTAAATCAAAATGAATCATAAGTTTGCTAAGCTTTAAAAAATTTCTAAAATGCACAAAAAAAATGCTTGCAGAAAAAGATTAAAGTTGGTGGTGAATAATTTTTCTATATCTTTAAGCTTAATCATTTAATTAATACGGGATAAAGATGATTATAACTAATGATCAATGATGATTATAATAGAATACTTTCATGATATTTGATAATTAACGAAAAATTTGTTTAAATTAATCATAGGCTTAAATTAAATTTAATCATAAGTCCTGATAAGCTTTAAGGATTTTCTAAAATACACGAAAAATGCTAGCTAAACAGCCTTTATTCCTATTAAAATTAAGCATTTAAATTAAAATTAATCATAAGTCCTGATAAGCTTTAAGAATTTTCTAGAATTCACCAGAAAAAAAAATGCTAAATTTATTGCTGTCAGTAGTGAAAAAAATAAATATTACTTATAAATGAAAATAATCAATAATTCTTATCTTTCACTCCTATAAAAACTTAAAATTCAATCTTCCTTTTATTACTATTAAAAACTAAAATTTCCTATCTTTTATTCCTATTAAAAACTTAAAATTTTGAGCATAATATTCCAAATTTAAGCTTCACTCGTATAAATTTTATTCCATGAAGTACTATTTTGAAATTTAATAAAATTTTATTTGAAAGCATTAATGGATTTTCTAGCTAAAAGTAAAAGCATTCAATTGAATTTGTTCATACAAATATGATAAATAGGAAATGAAATAATGAATAGATTTTAAATGAGTGAATATTTTAACAAGCATAAATATAACAATAAAAATGTAATGAGGAAGTTAACGAATTACATCAATTCATTTTTATAATCGTAAAATTATTTCACTAAAAAGTTTTGCAATATTTCATTTCTAAATAAGCAAAATTCCTATTACTTACGCTATTCGTATACTATTTTGATGATAATAATTAATGATATTCGTAATATTTTAGAAATTATAAGTTAAAAACACAAATGAAATTAAATGATTGGAAAAAATTGCAAATATGAAATTAAGAAATTAAAATGAATCGAAATTGAGATAAGAAAAATGAAATAGTGATTGAGTTGTAAAATATCGATTAAATAATTCTAATTAAATAATTTTTTTTGAAATAATAAAATAAATCCATCGTTCAATTTTATCATGCAATTTATCAACAACTGAATTTACTGATATATGAAACAAAAGTAATTTACTAATATGTAAAACAAAAGTAGCCTAATTTACTGGTATATAAAACAAAAGTAAAGGTAACCTAATTTACTGATATATAAACCAAAAGTAATCTACTCCTTTTGTTTTATATATCACTAAATTAAGTTGTATATGAGTAAATTTTAAGTAATACCAGAATTTCTGGAAAAATTTTCAGCGTTATTAAAAAGTACAAGTTGAAGATTAGACAAATTTTTTTTTTTACTTCCATTCGTGGACATTTGTTTGTTTATATAATTATGAAAGATGAAATAAGCAAATAATCAGTGAAATTTAAAAGAACGAATATTCTAATACAAATACTGTAAGTAAATATTTAAAAAAAAATCGATAAAGTAAATAAATAAAAAAATACATAATTGAAAACACTTATCATTTTTTTACTTATTACCTTTTTACTCATTACCTATCAATCTTAAATCATATTTCATAACTTATGATTATTAAGTAATTTTAGAAATATATATTTGGTTATTGAAAAAACAGATAATTGTCATTTTCGGATGATCAATTTAATAAATATTTTCTAGGCTAAACGGATCATTATAATATATATTTCACCGGAAATTTATCGTTTATCATTTTATTTTGATTGTCATTTTCATATTCCGAAAAACGGTATCCAGTTGGAAATTTTTCGAGTTTTGAAAAATTCAGCAAAAAAAAGATTGACAACCTGAAAGTTAAAGAATGCTAATAACCCATAAACGGAATAATGAACAATGACCAATTGAAAATAATTATTAAAATTGAACCTTAAACGATCAAACAAATAATCACTCGGCATTTCAGGTAAATTATAGACTAACGAATAATCAAGAAAAAATCATTATTACTTTCAATTGTCGGAAAAAAATCATTATTATCTTCAATTGCCGAAATAAAATCATTATTATTTTCAAAATCATCATTATTTTCAATTTTTAGAAATGAATTTTCAATTCATTGACTCTTTTTGCCTTAACGATATTGATGAAAGGCGCTCTTGTCCGCTGCGATAATTCCGCCAGATGATTCAGAGAGCTTTACTATTTAGAAAAAACTATTTAAGCTTGATCAAATTTAAGCAAACAACAAGAAATCGAATTTTCATAATAAGACAGAGCTGCCTGATAATTAGATAGAATGAAACCACTAAAAAGCTTTCTTCCAAAATCAAAATTAGATGAAATATGTATGATCAATACTTTGTTGCTTGGTGCAGTCAAAAGCTTTCTAAATCTTATGGCGGAATTGTTCCATCGGACAAAAGCGCCTTTAATCAATGTCAATAAACAAAAAGAGTCTTCCAGTATAACAATTTACCGTATATATAGCATAGAAATAATACTTCAGAAGTTGCACAAAATAGACCACAAAGTTTTGTCTTATTTATCAAATACTAAAATGTGCCTCAATTCTCTTGGCCAGACAATACTTCCACTACTCTATTACTTGCACGGAAAAATACTTCCGGATGTAATAGAATGCAAGAAAAATATCTTCCAGAAGTTGATCAAATTCTAAATTTTAATGCTAAAAAAAATATTTATCACTATCATAAATATTATCACAAATTATCTATCCTTATCATGAATTCGCCAATTCGTCATGAATTCCTAAAATCCCACTGATATTTTTAGGCCTATTTAAAAATTACAATCTTCTAGCTTAATAATATATATATCAGAGATAGCCATATCAGATCAGATTCATTTTTTGTTGCAATAAAAGAAAGTAAAAGAACCTAACTGCCCTCATCTGTAACATTTGAAATAAACCAATTCAAAGCATAATTAAATTTTAAGAATTATTAATTAAGCTTACAATTAGCAAATTACGTGTGATTAATTTCACCTGCGAATATTACTAAAGACAACATTAAAATTTATTTTGATAGATGAAAATGAGTTTTTAATTTCAGAGTACTTGAGTAGATATTTTGCTATAAGTTTAAATGTTCTTCTCTTTCTCTAGTAATTTAGCAAACTAATTCTAATGTAAATTAAATTTTAATAACGAAAAGAAATAATTTAAATTTTAGCGACTCTAAATTTAATTCGAACTTTTTGCTAATTTCGTGACAGATGACGCTTTCGAATAAATCATAAAAATTTTTCAAATATTGGAAATCAATTTTATTATTCATAATTACTGCGGCTAATTTAATTAATTGACAGCTAATGAAGCTTAAACATAATAAGCATGAAACAGTTCATCATCTACCTACATCATCAACGTATAGTTCAAGTATGAGTAGTACCGAAAATACATTATCATGTAAAATGCATAAATTAGGATAGTTATAAATGATAATATAACAAAGCTGCACAAATATTAAAGTAATTTCAAACTGTTCAAATTTAAAAAATAAATTGAAAAATTATAAAAAATAATTTAGACAAATATAATTTCACTTAAATCAAATGAATATTTCCAATTAATTAAATTAGCAAAATAACTTGCAGGAAAAGGAAATACTTGATAAATTCGAATGAAATAAAAATGCGAAATTGATTTACTGAAAATTAAATCATACAATGAAAGATAAGGATTCGTTAGGAAAAAGCTTAGCAATTCTTCCTAGCTATTCTCTTTTTTTTTAAAGTTTTTTTTAAATATTGATTAAGAAAAAGTTTCGACTAGCAACGAAGTGTTCCACTACCACTACAACTCATTTCTAAAGAAAACATTTAAAAGTTAACAAAACACGAAATCTGATCCATCTTGTTCCGCTGGAATTTTATATTTTCATTCGTTCTCAATTTCCATTTCCAATTCATTAAACAAGCTTTTATTTTAGCAAATGAGCAATTAAACCTCATCTAATTTGTTTTTTTTCTTGTTTCGTAATTGATAACAGCGAATAAGATAATAAATCTTTATCTGAATTGATATTTAAAAAATTGTTGACCAAATATGAATGCTATCTTAATGCACCATAATGAATAAATTAATTAAATATGCTTCAAGAACATGAAAAAAAAATTACAATAATTCAAATTATCTCATTCCTCTCTTAGTGACAAGGTTATTTGATGAATGAAAAAATTTGAAGAGAAAAAAAAAAGAAATTTACTAATAACTTACATCTGGAGATAATTTTGATAGAAGAAATCAAAGCATCATATTTACGTGGAACATTATTTCAGCATACTCAACTCATACATTATACATTGCATAATGAACAAAACACATTAAAACAAAGACATACATACGTCAAAAGATGTGGCAAGAAAAAGAAACAAAATTTCATTGCATTCATGTTATATCAACCTTTGTTGATTCTATTATATATCAAATAAAAAACGATTCAAGGACAAATATTTCAATCGTTGTTATCATTCAATACTATCATAAAAATAAAAATAACGATGAGCAATTATACTGATAACAAATTATATTTCTTGGCAAATTTTTATCAATAATATACAAACTTACCATATCTGTTATAAAATTATTTTAATATAAAAATAATTTATTGATAAAGATAAAAATGATAAAAATATTTCTCAAGACTAGTATCATTGCAAAATAAAGAATGTCATTGTCAACGTTAAACGTTGACAATGACATTCGTTATTTTATTTGTCAAATTTATTCAAAAAAGAATAACGTAACAAAAATATCGACAAAGAAACTATAAAACTATGCAATAAATAATATTGTTTATGTAAAACAATACAATCAACACCAAACTAACTGCTCATAGTAATAACTAAATAAAGCAATGAAGTACGTACGCTTCATCGCTTTTTTCTCTCTCAATTTTTTCCTAAAGAATCGGTTTGATAACGGGCTGGACTTTAGGAATCGATTTTTAAGCCAGATGGATTATCCTTTTTGATTTATGTAAATTCTCCTCCAGAAAGTTTACAAAATCATTTTTTTCAAAAAAAAAAATTTACTAAGATAATTAATAACTAGCTAATTCTGAGCAATTTAAACAGCAGTAGGTGCTCGACTCTTTGGAAAAACGTCAGCAGGTACATTACTTTCTCTTGCGGATGCTCCTTGTAACAAATCGCCTGCAACAACCTTTGTCATATACAAAAGCTTAAACATTACGTAAACATTCTTCACTTGTTTATTTAAAGTATAAATGAAAAATCGAAATTTATGAGCACATAAACTTGAATCATACAATTTTTTATTGCTTATTCTTTTTTGCTGCTCTAGCAGCTTCCAGAATAATGATATGAAACGTGACTGCACAATGCAATAAGACCTACCACCTTAAACATTTTTCATTGTGGAATGTGAGAGCAAGAAATGAGAATCATGAAGAGTAATTAACAAAATTAATAAGGTATTAGAAAACTAGCAAGATGTAAAGATTATAGAAATATCCAAATAAGGATAAAGTAGATAATAATCCTGCATAATGCAGCCTTAATATTAATTTATCATGAAAATAGTGAAAAGAGAATTTCTGCTTAAAAGTTTTTCTTTTAGCAATTGGTAATATAAATGAATAGAGTGGAACAAAATGGCAACGAAGATCTAAACTTACAATGAAAAGAAAATGAAAAAGAAAGTAACAAACTCAAAAATTAGGAGAAAAAACAAAAAGCAATTACCTACGAATTCGCTTAAGCTTTTGCTCATTTTCATATTGCACATATTTAAACGAAGAGTTTCTGATTGCTGCTCGCCAATATTATATGAACTTTTAGCAATATCACTTGTCATGAGCGATCTGCGCGATTCGTTTCCACATCCTCCTGTAAATTTCCTTCGCACAAAAATCAATTAGAATTTCAATCCAGTCAATCAGAAAATACATATTAAGAGCCAAGAAAATCATTATTTCCTTTTTGCTGAATAAGCTAAGTAAGCTAAGATTAAAAGAAATAACATTGAAATATTTAGATACTATCCATGAGATTAGTTAACCAACTAGTAAAAGTGGAAAAGCAGAACACAGCTTACGAATAGGTGACTCGCCATTACGATATAATGCATCCATCGGGAATGAGAACAAACTAGACTTCCCGCTTCCATCGCCCATTGTAGCTACCTGAGCTACATGTTCGCTAACATCCGAATGAATCTGCAATTAAATGATCAAAATTTCTCTAATCAACATTTTCAAATTAAGAGAAAAATTAATTTAATTAGTAGAAATAATGGAATATAACACCTAATTATAAAAAGCTCATAAATTATAAGTTTAATGGTTATGCAGGTATTGCACCTGTTGAAAAGTACGCCTTTTTCCATTTGCATGCTCCGAAGTCGCACCAGAAGAGGACGATTTTATGAAAGGTTCAATAGCATCGAATAGCTGATTAACATTCATCGATTCCGGCAAATGAGTAAGAAAATGGACTACAGCATCAAAATCATTCATACTTTCCAGTTCGTTTTCATACAAATGCATAATACCTGCATTAATACCAAAATACAGTTTATAATAAAATGAAATTTACAAAATAATTTTAATATGTAATAAGTATCATGATGAGATAGTCATAGAGTGAGGAAGAAACAATTAGTTGTCCTCATTTAAGTTTGCAACATGAATAAATAAATGCTCGAAAATATGCTGGAACTATTGATGATAGAAGAAAAAAATTATATATTGGATATAATCTAGAAACACTTTTGGGATTCCTAACTTGACTAACACTGATAAAGATATTTCATAAGATTAATGTATCAAACAAAAATAAGCAATCAACCGAGAGCTGTATTAAAGACAAACTGTTCGCCATCCCGCAAAAACATATCCCAAACTCGACAGCAAACATCGAATGGTAGTGATTTTGCATAGAGTGTATATACCCTGAAAATGTTGATAGTGTACAGTATTTCAAACTTGGATATTTCTATAATCTTTATATCTTGCTAGTTTTCGTATACCTTATTAATTTTGTTAATTATTCTTCATTATTCTCATTTCTTGCTCTCGCATTTCACAATGAAAAAACTGATGTTAATTTAAAAAACTTTCAAAAATTAAAAAAACGACGATTGTTGCCAACGTGGAAAAATCCGAAAAATGATTTCAAAAATAACATATTGAATTAGTGCTCAATAACAAATCAAGATTTTGAATTAATAAGAAATGAATACCATTCAATCAGATACATGTCGGGACGAACATCCAGAACATCAAAATGATGATGCAACCTGGGTAATTCCTGCTCAAAGTATTGGTCATATGCAATAAAATAGACTGTCATTTGAGGCTGTCGCAATCCAAAAAATGCCAGCTTGAAAAAACTTTTCTTTACTAAAAGGCATTTCTATTCACTAAAAAAATATTAAAAAATATTCACTAAAAAAAATTTAGTTCTAACAGATAAAAAACTGTGACTGCGAGGAAATACGGATAAGCTTCAGTAAGTAGAGCATGAACAAACCGGAATGCCTAAATTTCCAAATGATTCAAAAAAAGAGGCAAAAGTACCATTAGTGGTCGATTAAGTAGATTGGCAAATGCTTGAAACGATTCATACGGTTGATGTATTTGGAGAAAAATCATAGCACCAAGAAAGCACATAGACTGTACATAACCAATATCCGGACGATAGCATACATAAGCGCCTAACAAATCCAGAAGCAACTCTTCATATGGTCCACCCTGAAAATCTATTATTTATTAAAAAGAAAATTTATATTCCAAGGCCGTAATCATATATTATTCGAACCTTTTTGTGTTGCTCGTATGATTATCTATTTATAAATGTAGTTAATTGTCGCCATTGTAGACACGCTAAATTATATATGGGAATAGTAAACCTAATTCAAAAAATTGAATAACTTATTTTTTCACCTTTTTAACATGGCGTATGTCAGCACCATAAGTTTTAACACACTCTTAAATCAAGGAAAAAGAAAAACAAACCTTCTGAAAAAAGCCCAAGTGTGGAAAGGTTCGAGAAACATCGAGATGAATCAGCTCAAGCGTACTTTCACGCCCAATTGATCTTTCCATATCACTGTTTGCTGAAAAACTAATTAATTAGCATCTCCTGCAAATTATTATCGAGATGAAAACGTGGATTCAAAAAAATTTAGAATAACCTTTTTGAAAAGTAGATGGGACGAATCGCTGATTATCCATAAATTCAGTAACTGAAGAACTATTAACATCGCGCTGTCTGACCATATTTGTAGCAAAAACATGTTGTCTTGCTCGAGCAACACAGATTTCGTATAGTTCTATAAAATTATACAATGAAAATAAGTTCCGAATTTGATAAAGACTTGCCATTAAACATATATAAATAATTATATAAATGGCTATCACCTGGTGTTAAGTTTAACTCATTACCGATAGCCAACGACCAAACATGACCACGCACTTTTGAGGGTATACCACGCCACCATAAGTCACGGCAATATTTGCTATCTTTCCTGAAAGGAAATATGTCATATATTTTCTGGAATAAAGTGATGCAAAAATCAGATCCTTTAACACTGACTCATCGAACCAATAACGTATTGAAAGAAACTAGCGAAATAGTATTCAGGTTATGAATTAAACAAAACGCATAACTGGGATTGTAACTGTGCCAAAGTTTCTATATTTTGAGGAATGAACTGTATTTTTGAAACTTTAAAAAGATCGAAAGAGAAGAAATGAATTACTTGAAACGTCATTTTCCATCAAAAGTGAATCATAAAAAATACATAAGCATTAGAATTTAATCCAAGCACTACGAACTGAATAATCTTTATATGTATACCATTTTCACTTACTGAATATTATGTCTGAGAAAATAAAATGAACTTAAAAGCAAAAAAAGGATCGGCCTTAAAGGCCGGACCAATGAACGAACTAAGGACTCAAAAAGGAGCCCGTTACATTGGCTAATTCATATCCTTAAGTGAATAAAAAAATTGAAATCCTTAAGTAAATAAAAAAATTGAACCCAAAGAGAGCACCATGCGTACATCAAATAATTGAATAACATACATATTTTCCCAGCTTGGTAATATTCGGTTGCGCCATACTTCAGCCGCGGCAGCAGTTTTATCCTCTTCTTTTCGTTTCATTTCCAGTAGTTGTTGTCGCTGACGAACACGTTTGGCTTCCTGACGTTTGGTTGCTTCGATAAGTGCCAAATATTGTGCTTCATGACGTCGTTGTTCTGCTACTGATTTCGCTGGTAGAGTACTGCAATAAGGGCAAAATTCCAAACGCGATGGATAATGATTAATGGTTTGATAATTGACGGGAAATAATAATTCATTCACATCACAATTCGAATCATTACAAGTTATTAACAGCGTAATCAGCTAATGGATCACGATCAGTAAATAGATAGTTAACGATTTAACATGAAAAACTACAAACTGCAACAGCATGCAACCATTTTTGGGATGTAGTTGGTCTAATATTAGAAGATGCAGTATAACAAGCAACTGGTGATTTCAATTATTTAAATGATGATTTTTGAAATTAATATCTAGTAGCATTCTTCATGTATTCTAAATTGGAACCTTATAGTACAGGTTTCAGACTCGAAAATAAATTCAAATTTATATTAGGCAGACCTTGGCCTATCTTCCAGAATCAAACCGGTGGTCGAGCAGCATATGTCATCAGTCGCAGAACTACAGGACGCATCGGTTACAGCAGAAGCATTTATTCCTCTACTACTATTTTTCCACTGCTTACTTCCAAATATTCGCCAAGAATTTGTGGGCTGATGCTCTTGTTGTTTATTACGAGAAAATAATTTCCTAAAAAACTTAATTTGGAAACTAAAAAGGACAATAATCCAAATAAACTAAACTTATCCATGAGGATCAAATGTGATCCATAATTACAGAATAAATTTTTCAAGAATTAGAAGATATATATGTTGGACTTAAACCTACAGTTTAACTTCCAAACTAGAACCGCTGGTGTCTTTTACAAGAAGTTCAGTTTATCCTTTACAGTTGACCTATCTGCATAAAGATCAAACCTCGCGAAAGTACTGGACAGCAATGAAAACGCATTTCGTCCACCCTTTTTATTTCGCTTCCGCATCCCATCATCAACCGTGTTTTCCGCATTACCGAAAACAATGCCGTCATCACTGTTTCTATCATCATCATCAACGATATAAACATCACCGTCATGGACTGTTCCGGTCGATAATTCACTACGACGATCCAGCGAACTCCGTTTCGAACTCAACGATTCACCTGTAATCACTTAACAAATTTGTCAAGTTATATTCTTTGCAACGGATTATATATTGTCAGTATCAACATATTACATGCAAAACCGTTCAATGGAGTCAGTTCAATAAGATTTAAATATAAATTCCAAACTAATCCATACTACTCACTTGTAGGACAAATAGTTATAATCTGCCTTTTGCTATCTAATCAACTTGATAAATTCACCATCATCATTCGGATATACTTTAACGCCACTTAACCTTTATTGATATCGTATAAAAATAAAATTTCAGGAACAGATGTTATTTATTTGTAACATCTCTTAGAAATTCTTGAGATTCCGCATAACTGATGATATTGACAATTTTAGAATTCAAAAAATATAAAAGAATTTAACCATGGACAAATTATAAAACTATATCAGTACAATGCAATTTGTTACCAATTGCAGAATCGTGAGCTGTAACAGTAGCTGCAGCTACGGTTGTCATAACACCATTAGCAGTAATAGTCGTTGAACTAGGTAATAAACTATCACAACGTTCATCACAAATATCCTCGACATCATAATCATCTTTGAAAGAAATTGAGCGTGAGAAATGATTCGATTCGAAAGAGGATGATGGTGATTTCCTCATATTTGATAATAAATGTGATTGTAATCTGCAATCACTCATAAAAGTACAAAGTTATTATGTGTCTTATTTCAGATAGAAATAAAAAACGATAAAGAAGGGAAGTGAATGAATATTCAAATTTCGATTTTCTTCAAAATCCAAATAGTACAAAAGGATGAAATAAGCTGAGCAGTGTAAGGAAAATGCAAAATACTACTGACGCACGAAATTACTGCCTTTGAAATCATATTAAATAACCAGTTTGAAGAGCGGGGAAAGAGAAATAACGCAACGAGGTTGAACACTTCTTTCTTTTTCCCATTCTTTTTATTGTAAACAAAATATGAAAAAAGAAATTTGATTTGGTCATGGAGGTCATTTTAATAAGGGTGAAATAAATTCACTGAAACGAATTATTTAGAGCTTCTACTTCCAATAAATAGCTCCCGCCTTTTTTAACTATATTAAAACTAAATAGAAATGATAACATAAGAATAAATCGGGAATAAAATCCAAATGATGGAATTTGAGAACAAGTTTGCTGAAAGGATGAAAATAAAATAAACGAAATAATCACTTCATAAAAGAATCCGGAGTATTGGTCAAGGACCTGTTATTTCGCCAATGGACGTTACGTTGAAAACTTGGGCATCGATGGTAGTGAGTCAATTGGATCTGTGACGATTCATAAGAGGAACGGCGACGATGGCCTCGTTTGAATGATACCTTCTCTTCCGCATCGTTATTTTCCGCTATAAAAAAAAAGTATAGAAAAAAGGAAAGAAAGAAATTAAAATTTTGAAATTAGAAATTATATTTAGTATATTAATTATTTTATTAATTCGCATCTTTCATGCTCAATAAATCTTTTGAGTAAGCAAATTTTAACAATCTATTGAAAAAGCTTTTTGAAGCCTTGCTATTCAAGTATAAAAATAAGGCGGAATAAAAGAATTAAGATAACTCTTATACAACTCTGTATAAATAATCTACTCTCACAACTATCTAATTAATTTCCTTTAACTATGATTAATTCGAGTATTTAATTCTTCCAAATGTAGTAGTATTTAATTCCCTAATATCCTAAAATATCGCTTTCGTTTGCAGCAACTTATTGTAAAGTAGTACTTTATTGTCCGTAAAATATACAGTATATCTATTTAATTATATGTCATCACAAAGAAAAAACGAAATCCTAAAGCAAACATTCCCTATACGTATAACGTACAAAATAAAAAATGACAAAAATACATGTTGGAAATTCGAAATTTTATCTTATAATAAAAAAAATATTAAGATTTATAACCTTACAAAAATCTATATTGTAAGAAATGTTTACCCAAAATATTATCAATTAATCAAATAAATCATGATTATATCTATGAAGAATTTCATCCAATTAAACAAGATGGTTCTTGTATAATTAATCAACCAAAATGATTTCACACTTAACTACACAAATTTTTAATTTATATAATTGATTATTAAATAGCTACTAGAAATTTCGAAAAAATCAACTTTTTACATTTGGCAATTTTTCAAGTCATAATAGGTTTCATATTATTCACTTTAATCCTTAATACCTAACTGCCAAAAAAAATCAATCTTCAGCTGGTATTTTCAATCAAACTCCACTTTCATTCGAATCTGATTCCAATCTTATTACTAATCTTGAATCTACTTATTTCTACTTTTATCATCTTTAGAAATAAGTATAATCAAATTTTTCGCCATTAAATTATACTGCCATTATTTGCATCCAGACAAATCCCTTTTGGATTACTACTTTATCGAATATTCCCTTAACGAAGTAATCGACTCTATTACTAACATAAATAAACACTACTAATAATCCTATGATATCTTGGAAGAAAATTCTTCCAAAAGAAAATAATTTGATTGCATCAAAAATAAAATTTCCTTCAAATTTCTCTTCAAACTAAAATTCACAATGATACATATTATTTTATAAAAGATTAAAAACTGACTGATGTGCAGATAGACTAATTCTTGCTTTAATTCTACTCAAAACATGCAAAAACGATCGTTAAACAAGTCGATTATATTTATATTGGAAAGTATAACTATTTCTATTTTCTAATGAAATTATCGAAATGATTGATAGCAGAATGGAAAAGCATTACAGTAGAAATTTCGTCCAGAAATTCTCAAAGCATCAATTCATACGCTACTTAACTTTAACATTTGTCTTATATGCCACTATTTTTTTCCAGTTTTCATATCGATGAATTCGCCTATGATTTTTCGTTGGTATAAATAATACTAAATATGAGTATTAAATACTTTTGTGAAATAAAAACGTTCTGTGAAATAAAAAAAAAACACAAAGACGAACAAATATTGTCAAAAAAAAGCCCATGAATGGGACAAAAAGAGCAACAAATTGAACAAACAACCATAAAACGCTAAGTGAATTGGAACAGAAACAAACAACAAAAACGCAGCTAAAATTTAAAATTAAAATTGAAAAAAAATACAATAAAATTAAAAGCTTGACAAAATTAGTAATATTAAATAGTAATAATGAAAGGAACAAACAAATAAATATAAATAAGGTTGATGATAAAATTCAAAAACAAAAGAAACAAGATATGAAAGAAAATGAGAAATAAAAAAAGAAAACCGAAATTGTGACGGCAAAAAATAATAATCGAGAGAAAATAGAAATGATTATATAAAACTAAAATCTAGCAGCTAGTGTTGTAGTATTGGAAATAAAGAACGAATAGATAAATGGAAATATAATTTAGCTCTAATTATTTAGCTTAAATTTAGTTTAAAGCTAAACTAGAAACAAGAAAATGGAAAAGACCAACAAAATTATATTACTATAAAGATAATTGTATTCGATAGTATTGAAAGATAAAGTAAAAAAAAAAATTCAGTTGAAATAAAGGAAAAATCTTAATCAGATAATTAATTGAAGAGTTTAACCAGTTAAAAAAAGAAAATATTACCATTAACGGTAACTTGTTGCAAACTCTTATGATCCGCATTATATACCAAAGGTAAATTTTCCAGCACTGTTTGCAATGGACCTGGTATTGGGAGTGTTAGCAATTCAGTCTTTCCTAATCCTTCTTCTTCCTCATTCACCTTCTCTTGCTCATCCTGTCGATATTTTTGCTTTTGCTCATCGAATGATTGTGATGCCAGTGCTTGATAAACAATTTAACATATAATCAATTACGAATTTACGTTTATTTTTTTTTCCAATAACATATTTTATTTCAATTTGAAATCAATAATGATTATTCTGCAGTTAAGTAAAAACACGGTTAATCGCATCATATCTGCCTTCTATCAAAAAAAAAAGATTAAAAGTTCAATCTTCAATACAATTTACTTCAATAGCTTGTAAATTTGTTTTATTACGTAAAAAGTAATTGTCCTGTAAACGATACTCATACGTAGTTTTTGAAAAATCATTTAAGCTATAAAAGTTGAACAAAGGTTTTATTACGCAAAAATAATTGTCATATAAACGATATTAATACATCATTTTTGAATAACGATATTAATACGTAAATTTTGAATAATCATATAAGCTACGTAAGCTTTTATTAAAACTGTCATATAAACGATATTAAAACGTAATTTTTGAATAATCATATAAGCTACGTAAGTTACATAAAGCTTTTATTACATAAAAAATAACTGCCGTATAAACGATACTAATACGTAATTTTTGAACAATCATATAAGCTGCGTAAGTTGAATAACGGTTTTATTACGTAAAAAAATAGTTACCGTATAAACGATATTAATACGTAATTTTTCATAATGATATAAGCTACGTAAAGTAGCTATCATATAAGCATATAAGTTATGTAACTGTATTATTCAACTGGTACTCCTTGATCCATTCTCTCTTAACCATGATAATTTAGCATTATAGTAAAAAAAGGAATAATAAGGGCAAAAAAAAAAATCTAAAAACATTCTATAACGGAAATGAGAGGAAAATTGTATGGGAATAAAAATTTTAAAAAATAAACGAAGTAAACAAATAAAGTAAATAATTAATTGAATAACGAAGCGAATGAAAAATAAACAATTTAATAAATAAACAAATCGGAAAACAATGAATGAAAATGCATCTCTGTAAGTAAATGAATAAAAAAAATAAATAGAAAAGCAAAATGAGCTCTTTAAAAAAAGAAAAAAAAAACTGAACAGAAGGCAAAATGCTTTAAAGCAAAACTCTCAACATTCCACCAAAGTTATGCTCGTCCACCCACGCATAGCAGCCATCGAAGCATCCACCCACGCATTTCAATTAGCACAACAAAAGAAGGCCGAACCACATCTCACTGTTTTCGTCATGCAAATTACTCGTCTCATCCTATTCGTCATTTATTGATGATGACATGGAACGATTATCAATTCAAATACTCGAATATTTAAATACCTGAACACCTAAATTCGAATACTGGATATATTTTATTTATAGGAATTAAATTAATGATAATATAAAAATTGTTGTTTAAAACTATAAAATTACGATAATTAGGAAATAAAAGATTTGGAGGAAAATGTGATATTCTAATAATGTCAAAGGTCAAGAAGTCAAGAAATCATTTTCGTAAATATTAATTGAGCAAAATTATTATTTTTTCATTACTTAATTATTAAACGAGTATGAGCAGACGATATGATTTACTTCTATTAGAGAAAAATTCAATACTTAATTACTATATGATGAAGCTATAATACTGAACTGAGCACAGCAGTAATTCGGCAAATTCTGATATTTTAATTCAAATGATATGTACTTATAATTTATAAATCGAAGGTAAGTAATTACTATTACTTCTAAATTAGAGTCTTGTAAATTTCAAATTATCTCATAATAAATAATGCTAAACTAGGCGTAGCAGTAATTTGGCTAATTCTGCTATTTGAATTCGAATAATTTGCGCTTATAATTTATAAATCGAAGTAATTACTATTACTCTCAAAATAATTACTATTACTTTTGAATAGAATGTTGTAAATTTCAAATTTCCTTATATTATAAAATAATTATTAGAAATTTTAATTTCTATAAAATAGAAATTAAAAAAATAAAGAATTTACATGATTTATAACATTTATATTTATGCTATTATTTATTACAAAACAAATAAACGGACTGAACATATTTTGTTGCTAACATTTCATTAAATCAAAAACAATAATTGTTGATATTCTTGAAACCAAAAATAAGCTTATGATATCATTCTGATGATATGATATCATATGATAATGATATGATATGATACGATATGATCTAGCTTAATTAAAGATCTGTAATAAACAAATTTCATTTATCATAAATATCAATTATGCACTAAGTTTATTGGTAAATATTAGTTATTATAAATATCAGTTAATCAAACTGGATGACATCACACGATAATATGATTTGGCTTAATTGAAGATTTGTAGTAAACAATTTAATTTATTACTTATGCAATTATTAAAAGTATATCATGAATATCGGTTATCATAAATATCAGTTAATTTGAGATTAATTGAACTGGATGATATCATACTGGACGATATATTATGATATGGTTTAATTGAAAAGATTTATAATAAAACAATTTCATTTATCATAAATATCAGTTAAGTATATCATGAATATGAATATTAGTTATCATAAATATTAGTTCATTAAGATTAATTTAAATCGGATTATTATACTTTCGTCACAGAATTATTAAAAATTACTTAATCAGTGAATTTAATATTTCAAAAGTTATTTCGAATTTCATATTTCCTACAATAATCTGACAATATTTTAGTTTATTTTTATTTCACAAAAAAAAAAGATTTGTTTTTTTTTTTTTGTAAAATTAAATTCATCGCTATTTTCTGTTGATTGCAATTCCATTTTCCATTCACACTCTTTTGTGTTCTTTCTCTTTTTTCTGATATTATTTTTAACAGATCATGCCATTTCTCTTTTTTCCTTCGAGAAAAAAAACCATTTTTCTCTAAATTCCATTTTTTACTTTTTTCTCTTTGCTTATTAATTGTTTTTTTTTTCTGTTATCAATATTCATTTATGATCGATAATATATCATTTTTCATATCATAAACTTTTTTCCATTAGTAATGGATGCTTTTCGTTGCTTAAAATGTTAATTATTTACTTAGATAAAGTAATTAAGTAAACCAAACAGACTGATGCTGGCAAATATTTGAGTTTCTAAATTGAATTATCTTAAAAAGAGTGGAATCGAAAGAAAGTCTCAATAAAGTTTAATTTTAATTAAAATGAATTCATTGCTATGAGAGCTTTGCGACTATATAATAGATATAATATAATTAAATTCCATATATAATTGAATATATAATTAAAATTATTTTAGATATAATATTGAATATATAATTGAAATAATATAATATCGAATATGTAATTGAAATTTTTTTAGATATAATATTGAATATATAATTGAAGTAATATGATATCGAATATATAATTGAAATTATTTTAGATATAATATTGAATATATAATTGAAGTAATATAATATCGAATATATAATTGAAATTAT
>JABVXU010000085.1:0-167632 GCA_013365365.1 Cruorifilaria tuberocauda
TGAATCACTAAAAAAGTACAATTTTAATGTTGCTATTGGATGAGTTTGCTCTTTGGAGATGGTATTGCTTTGGTCGAAGTTTTTCATCTCTGTGTTAATTTTTCGTTTTTTAATTGTTCTATTTCTTTTATTATCATAAAATATTAATTTATCTTTTTTTATGTTACAAGTTTTTTTAAGGAAAAGAACTTTATAGTTCAAATTTTAATAAGAAATTTTAATTAAAATTATTAAAATATGTATTGCAATTTCAGGTTTACTGTGCAGGATCCATCTTATTATCTGTGTTTTTCTTCCTTGTATAAAACGCTCAAATAATCTGTATTATTTCATGTTTCTGAGCAGTACTCTTCATTTGTTGCCGGGTTTATTTCACATCAGCATTATTGATTGTTTTCACTTGATAATTCATCAGGTTTAATGGCTTTTATAATAAGAATGACCCGAATTAATGTTTGTTACCACTTAAAAGTAGCATCTTAAAATTAAATTTTTAAATAATCCGATGTCTCTATCTCTCCCTATTTCTCCGTTGTGATTTATTTTTGTTTCCCTGTCGTAAAAATTAGTATAAAATGTTTGTTAATATTTTTATTATATTTTGATGTTTATTAGAATTAAATGATAGAAAATGGGATCCAACATTAAACCATTTGGGGGATAACTTTTGAGGAGACAAATCCAATAACTGCATGCGTAGTTTTCAGATCCAGTCCTGATCATTGTCAGGTAACTGTATCTAATCATGTGATCAAAGTGGAACTGTAGTAAGTGTCAGTTTCTGCAGCTGAGAGCAGGCTTTATTGAATTGTTTTTCTATAATGGACTCTGTCTCCGTCAATCATTATAATTTTGAAAATCGCAATTTTGCAAACCGAAATGAAGCGGGAGTAAACAGAGCTGATTAGGCTTTCCTTTACGAGAACGAAATTCGAATTGCCTATCTACTCGCTTCTGGCAGTTCAAGATTTTCCGGAGCACCCTGCCTGCATTCCCAGTTGTAATTCGGTTGCCATTTATTGTCGGAATAGCTTCTACATAATGGTTAGATCATATTCGATCGGTTTTTCATACCCTTGAAATGTAGCGGGAGCAATTCCATTTGTTCGCAAGAATTTTTAAACACCGTAAAGGTTAAGCTTTTTCGTTTTCAGCTTGAGTTTGAAGGAGGATTCTAGGTTTGTCTTTTTGTGAAATTATTAACTTGCAGACTAATTCTTTTGCTTATCATTTGACCAATACTCAATTCAGTAACTTTCGAAGTGGAAAAAGAGGGCAGATGAAAAGTGCAGACAATACCTTTCCATGGTTTATCTGATTTCAACACAGTTCAGTGATCTCAAATGGCTCTTAGAATGAAGAAACAAACAGCTACTTAACTGAATCATTATGTAAATCTGTGGTAATTAATAGTTATAAAAGGTACCATTTCGTAAGAAGTGACCATTTAAGGAAATTGCGAAGACACGTGTGCTGGTTGTCACGATCATGGCATATAATCCTATAATACGGCCACTTCGCGAGAAACGGTACTGCAGTTATTTTGTTGATCTCCATTTTTACTTCTCGCTTCTGCTTTTTCTGTATTAATTATTTATCTTCTATTTTAATCATCGAATCAAAGCTTTAATTAAGGACGAATTTTTTAATTTGAATTTTTTTACGCTAATTATGTAATCATTTTTGCTTCTCCTATTAATCAAACTATTCTATTTTGATAAGCGCTGAAATAAGTTTACTCTGATTTATCAGACCTTAATCAAATGTCAAATTTATTTTTTTCCATGGTATTTTTGCTTTTGAAATGCGGAAAAGTGACTTTTAAAGAAAGTCCGTTGATCTAGCTATTTTGATGGAACAGTTCCCAGAATTCGAGTAATTGTTCTATGGATTCAATTTATAATCATAATCCCTTGTTTGATTGGACTGAAATATTTCCTTTTTATTTGTTTCCATAAATGGTGCCGCAAAAATTTTCAGCGATATTCGCGATTATGATCCGAGCACAATTAGAATCGAATTCAAAAAAATGTTGGGTCCGGTTAGTGATAAAATTCGCTGAGAAAAAGAACAGTCGTGAATAGATGAAATTAGCGTGTCATTGGAATGGCAACTTATTTTAGGATAAATTCCGAAAGCGGTCAAAACAGCTAGAATTGTGGAAAGTAATAACATTAGCGTCATATTACGAGAAACTTATGGATTCCACAAGACCACGTCATGTTCAACAAGCTGTTATCTATATGAGAGAGCTCGGTGCCGCAGCACATCGGATTGATTCCACCATAGAGACCGTAAGATCTTTAACTGACTAAGAATTTGAAGAATTAGTCTATCATATTAATTTGATTATAAATTTAAATTACTTCGCTATCATGAGAATTCATCTCCACAATTCCGATAATCTTTATAATTGTTGTTTTATAGTTCGTGAGTTTTGATTAATTACAGTGAGTTGTGATCCAAATCATTGATCCACAGCTAAATATATTTGTTGAATCTCTTTTCATGAAAGTCATTAGCTCCATTTTTTGATCGCACAAATGTCGATCATGATTAAGTAATGCGAGTCAATTTTACTTTAGAGTGAACAAACGTCAGTAGGCAATTTAGTTCTTCCAATGAAGAAAAAATTTCCTTTTTACTTCTTCAGCTTCATCAGATTATCAATGAAGTGGATAATGAAATCGATTGCTGTGCAGCGATTTTCAAAAAGTCTTGGGTGAGCAAGACTGATACTCTTGAAAACGGTGACCTCAATTTTTTAATTTGCAATTCCTAGAATTGTAAAAACTGAGCTTCTAGGAATTTATTTTGTTACGTTTTCAGTTCATTATTTCTTATTTTCAGGCTAAACGAATGTACTGAGTTATGATCAGATTAGCAGAGGGTTAGGAAATGTGAGCAAAATTCTGTGGCAATCTTCTAAAATTTTGTTAATTCATGAAGGGAAACATCTAGAAGAATCAGTATTTTCAGGTTCTTATCAGATATCAATTCAATTGCGCAAACAACAAAAAGCAATAAATGGTGTGGCGAATCATTTTTCAGAAAGCATGGGACTAATAAGTGCCATGCATGATAACTTCAAGGAGCATAAAAGCTTACTTAAAAAGGTTCTTTATTTAAATCGACTGATTTATTCGTAACTTATATACAATTAGTACTTTTTGTTCATATATCTAGATATTAGAAAAGAAAAAAAAAATTGAAGTCATTTTGATGCTTAAATTTGATCGCCCATTGTACCCTCAGGAAATATCAATTTTTCAATCGTGAATATTCAAGTATAAGATTGTTACAGTGTTTCTTTTACCTGTAATTTGGAAAGTTTTGAACAGATGAAATCGTTCATAGATATGTGTTCAATTTTATATGGTTTCTAGCATGATGAGAATTATTAAAGCTGAAGTTAACTTCAATTATATAAAGAAAGATTGGATTTTGCCTCAATTTTAGTGTCGGGTGTTCGACATTGACATATTGGCACTTACTAAGCTTGCCCGTTTACAATGCGGTAAAACGATGCTAGCTCGCGCGAAGGAACATCGGTCAGTGGAGGACTTGAAAACACTTCCTCTTGTTGGTTAATTCTGCTATAAATTTTATTTTTTCAGAGTTAACTTATATCTTCGTTAAACAGATTATTAATTAAGCGCAACACATTATTAGCATACATTTATACGTGTAACACAAATCACTGAAAACTCAGTCTAGTTAGAAGTTTGATTAGAAATCTTCAATCTAGTTAAAGAAACAAATACCGTATTTGGACATCTGTTTTATAAACAGTTTATTTGTGTGTCTTCAATTTCTTATCTCTAGGTGTTTGATGAACTGAGCAAAGCCATTGCTAATTTGAATGGCTTACGAATGGTGTACAAATTAGTAGCATCAACAAATTTACCTGAGGAAAGCGATATCACAAAATTGATTCATCAAGCTCAAAAACTTCGTCGAATTTTAGAGGTTTCAAGTCACACTTTCTATTTACCAGCTTAATAATACATCCATCTTTCACTCTTTTTCAAAACTTACATATGCGACCAAAGTTACAAAATAACAATTGAAATGGAAAATTTTTGTAGACTGATAAAGTCATAATAAAAGTATTAATTGTCAACTAAATATTTATTTACTTCACCCGTCATGAAGTACTGATGATCACGTGGATATCCTTGTCTTTCTCTTATATTCTCGCAATTGTCATAGCCGTAAATAAAATTTTGACTGTCCTTTGCTTGAACTTCAGCACAAGCTTTACAAACATTATCGAATATTAAGGAACTTGCTCAAATAATAGTATATGTGCATTAAAAACTTCAAAAAAGTAAGATGCAAGTATTGATTTTGCTTTTTGATTTAAGATATCTTAAAGTTTTTTTTTCTCATTTATATTGCTGAAGTAAACGCGATTACTAAAGGGATTGCATATAAATAAGAATAAAAATGATATCGTTGAATAATTCTAGCAAGCCAAGCCCTATCAACGGAAAAGATAATTTGTACGGAAATGGTTGTGCAGTGTGCATGCACTTCAACCTTACCATAAATTTATTATGCCTTACTTTTCCAGGATTGATTAAATGAACTGTACGCAATTTCTTTCATTACATAATTTTTCTTCAAGTTTTGTACTTTTGTATGCAAAGTAATAGGAATAGGTATAATGGTAGCAATGAGGAAAGAAATTCCATTCGCTTTTACTTCCTTTCTTCCGAATTTCTTTCATTAAAAGTATTCCCATATTAGCGTAAAAAGAGAGATTTTAGAAGACTTTCTGAAGTTTAATTTGAGCAATCTACAAATATAGAACAAGCTTTGCTGCGGAAGAAGGTAAGAATAAGGTATCAAGCTTGCATGTTTTATCATTTAGAAAATGTTAGCTTATTGTTGCAAGCAGCATTGCGCATAATGACGGTGTGTAGCTTCTCGTACACTCCGACCGGATCCTTCTTTCTTGATTCCATGATCCTGACCAGTTCCTCAATCCTGTCCCATTATACCGATCACTACCACCATATTTTCTTTTATCAATATAACCAATGTTATTACCAATTGTACTAAGTGAAATGGCACCTATTGCTGTATCGATAAATCATCTCATCGGCATAACCTTCTTCCGCATAACTGGTTGCTTACATCTCCTCAGCTATCGATAGAATTTTCAATCTTTCCTTCGCTTCTCCGTTTAGCATGACACATATCGAGATGTCCGGATCCGTTATTTTTATTCTATGCATCATTCCAATATCATACAGTCAATGCTAGCTAGACTTTATGGCGTCTCTCATCTCTTATTAAAATGACACAATCAGGAAGCAATTGCTATACCATTACTACAAGTATTTCCTATTGTTCTCATTGAAGTTTACCTAAAGAGGTGCTTTTGTTTCTTTGGCACTAATTGCTGCAATCCTACAACCCATTCTAATTGTTACACCGCTCTGTGATACTTATCATTCCACTCTCCTCTACCCATCGTATTACGATACATTCCAAACTTATACAAAAGAAGTGTTTCGATTACAGTAGCATTCCAGAAATATCACTTTCACATTATTTCTCTCTCGACAACTCTGCTTCTGAACTAAATGGTTTTAACATTCCTCATCTAGAAGATAAACAGTGAATCTGACTACCTTTCTAGACTCTTCCATTCTTCATGCTTTCTTCTTCGCGTTGCTTCTCTCTTACATAAAATGCAGAATATCTTCTATGGGATATTACTATTGGAATTAGAGCTTCCGAGTGTCACTTCTATAGAACCAGAAAGAAGTTTTTCATAAAAATTGACTTAGAGGGGAAACAATAATATTCAGTATTATGACATAAGTAGAAGTAGAAGGAATTGGATGATAAATAGAGAAGAGAGGGTAGAGGTCGGATATGATATGATCATTATCATCAATAAAACAAACAGCATAGCAACCATTTGAGAGAGAGGGAAATGAGGGTAAATGGGCGCTAATAGGTCATCATTATTTGACGGGTCTTTCCGTTTCAGCCTCATATTTCCTTTTTTCCAGAATCCTTCGAAACAATCATAAAAATTCTCGCATCTCTCTCATCAGTACTAAATAATCAAGAGCGGTAGGGGCGGCAATGGCAACGGCGGCAATGGCTGCGGCGGCACATCTGGCCAGGAGGAATTGCTGCTGCTCATCATATTCCTCTTGTCTTGTCTACTCTCAATCTTCCCTTCCTCCTACCAAAGAGAAGAGGAGAATTTATGGAATCACTCCACTCCACTCTCTCATAAATTGTACCTCATAAAAATTTTGTACCATTATTGTTGTTATTGTTGAAAGGATCATTCATCAGCAAATATCTTATCATTATCATTCCTCATCAAGCACATCGTTATTTCCTCTTCACTCCGCTTCCACTCATTCCCATCTCCTTTTCCATCCAACACTCACTTCTCCATATTTCCTTCTTCCGAAATGATTTATTTAATGATCTGTTACACTAGCTGAACGTTAGTTAATTAATACTCAAATTTTTATTTGTTTCGCTATCAACATTTGTGAAAGTGGAAAGGGGATGGGAAGAAGCAAGTAACAAACGCACGCTCCACTCCACCGACTATCATCAAGCATTCTATTCCTTCAAACTTTAAGCAGATCATGCAGCATCAGGAATAACAAAGATCTGAGCTATTGATTAAGGACCTTTCCCTTCTCCGCAGGTATGATATGGAAACAGGTATAAAGATCATTTCAAGTGCTATTCGGAAATTATTAAGCGTCTCAATTTCAGAATCATTTGCTGAAAGATCTTCAGAAATAGATTCGACAGCATTTAGGATAAGCTTAAGTAGTTTTCGTCTTCAAATGTTCAATGGAAGTTTCATTCGATCTATAAATTCCTTGAAAAGAAAACCTAAAAGAAAGGAACAGAAAATGGAATGCTTCTTCAATCATTTCCACTTATCCATTTTGACTCGATCAACTAATAACAACGACAACAAGCCAAATCGTGGCAGAATGAGCTGAATTTCCGCTATTTGGTGGATGGAACACGTGTGTCTCTAAGGCCCATTACGCCCTATAGTTGTTATAATCATATCACATCACTCCTTCTATCCAACAGACGACGATATTATCCTTTGACATCTTCAAATCATCATTTGCTACCAAAAATATGCAAATGTTTGCACCTGCAGATGAAATCAATGGGCTGTATCGTAGTTTATCTGGATGGAGGATAGGTTTGTTTCTCTTACAATATTCCGTTTTCCTTCCTGTTTCTTATTACGGTATCAGAAAGGTTCGAAAATGCCGGATATTTCTGTTCCTCTTTATACAATAATGATCAAACAGATAATTCAATCCCTCTTTCCCTTTCCTCCTTCAAACAACTTATTTCAAATTATAAATAAAACAGAATGAATCAAGAAAACTTTTCTCCTTCAATTTACATCTATTTGCTTATAAACTAAAATTGTTTGCTTTAAACGAATCTGCTCCATATCATTCATTGTAATTCATCACGTTTTAGTGTTTCTAGAAAGTGATAGTTGCTAGTAATCAAATCAAACTGGTTTTCTGCCTCTTTAAATGTCGGAAATTTCCAAAAAGTGAACCTCATAAATCATTAAGAAGGAATAACACGTTTGTTCAATAAATGTTAATGGAACAGATTGTTGCAAGTTTGAACAAATTGGTGGAATGTTCAGATTCAGTTGCATCTTTCATATTCCTACATGATATTCAAATTTCTAACGGTTCTCTCAGAATCAGCAAGATAATAATAAGCATTTCGCTAATGGAGATTTCAAAAGCTTTGGAATCGAAATTAACTTAAACTTTTTGAAGCAATTGCATTTTAAGCAAGTTTTTTTGAAACAGTTTAAGGAAGTGAAATTCATTGGTGGTTAAATTTGTAGATAACAAATGTGGAATTGCCTTTGTCGAATGGGAAATGTTAAATGAATCAACCTCACTGAGGTGAGGCGTAATCCTGTGCCATGTTGTACTGTTGCTGATTGATTGATGTGATCAGTTGGGTGCTAGAAGGAAAATTAAATTTCAGACAGTTTTATTAGTCATATCGTCCTACTTTCTATGCACTCTTTTTGGAAATTCCATACTACCATTTCTTACCTCTTAACTGATTAAAAATAACCTTACCATTTTCCATTCTCTGAAAAAGTAATCTATTAATTCCAATTTTCTGCTCTCAAAGTTCTCTTAGCAGTAGCAAATTCTACAATAAATATCTGAATTAGCTAAAATTTGTTTTTTGCGGTACATACTTTGAATTGTGAATTATAATGTTTTGCACAAAAAAATTTTAATTGCATCATTTGACCATAAATAGAATGAAATGTTGTAATCTAATGACGCATTTTGGAAGTTTTAAACGGAAACGGATGGCATTTGATAAAATAATTGATCCCGTACATCAAACTACTCAAGGATACTTTAACCTGCTGTCATGAATCTTTCTCCAGAAACACTCTTTTCACTTATTGCACCGAATAAAAATGACAATTGTCAGATGCCACAATGAGTATATGGGCTATAATTTGTCATAATTAATATTACTTTAACGTATACCAATTTTATTCATTTTATGGTACAACTTCCCGCATTCTGCTTATTTGACGCATGGGATAGTCGGAAGAAGCAGGGTTTTGCTGTCAGGATGTACTGAGAAGATTTCTTAAGGAATGAGATGAAGTTTGAAGGAAATCGGATGGACATCATTGTTCACGCCATCTCTGCTTGTTTCCCCTCAACTCCTCAATGCTTCCTTGTTCTTTTTATCAATTATTGTAGCGGGCTGCTTCACCTTTTTTGATTTTATTTTTTGCTTTTTGTTTGAAAACCAAAAAATTCCGTTCTCTAATAAACAATAACCTTCACCATCCTTTCATTGATGATATTATAATTTGGCATTTCTTACTTTGGTCCAAACGAAATCAAACAAAAGCTGTAAATTAATTGTTTGCGCTTCGCATCAAACTATCAGATACTTTCTTCCTTTTTTATCTTAACTTTTGTTAACTTTCCTTTCCATATATTGATTAAAATTCAATTATAATTAATTAAATGAATTATGAATTAATTGTACAACAATGAATTTGTGAATTGAACATGTGGATTGCGCGTTTGCGGCAAAATTGCATTAAAAAGCATCAGAAATGGTGATGAGGTCATCATGACGATTTTTCTCTCTTCTGCCTAAATTCATTTATGCTAATTCAGTAATTAATGAGAATGACTCAGATGTTTTCCTTCAGCCACAGAAAGAGATGCTTCAGAGCTTATCAGCAACTTTTACAACATGTGCTTGACATATTTGTCCACTTTTCGAATCCAGCTCATCTTCCTGAAAAGATAAGCTGTTATAAGTTCATTAATTGATCAATGACTTATCAACAACACTTCAATATGTAAGTTGGATGAAGTAAGATGATAAAACGAGGTCACAGCTGATTCTAAGTACATTTACGTGAAAATTCCCACCCGCGGGGTTCCATCCTCTCTTCCTTTCTTTCTACAAAATTTCATACCGAAAAGATATTTTTCAATTTCTCTTCTCTTTTCTTTCAAATCAATCAACACATTGCTTCGAAGGAATGCTGCAGCGATAGTTTCATTTCTCATTGAACGATATTTCCTAATACATAATAATTATGAGCATATAATGTACAAAGTTAATTAATTAAAATAATTAAAGGAATATAAAAGTTAGAAGGAAAAGCAATCATCCCTGCTAGGACTGCATGTTTGCCTTCCTCTTTCTATAAAATTTGTCAGCGCCTGTGAAACCGTTATCGTGATGTCTCCTCCAGATCTGTGATGAATTTAAGTAGAATAAATTGAAAGTAATTGAAATTTGATAAGCTGATCGAACTTTCGTGTCTATAATATCGTCGCGATGAAAGTAACTGTAGAGATTTCACTTTCCACTGCTCTTAATTCATTGAACTACTTCAACGATCACTTCCATCGCCACTCAAAATTTGTAATCAGAAAGGTTCTTCGGGAAAAAAGTGAGAATAACACTCGGAATGGCAATAATAGTTATGGTGGAGAGGGAGCAATACTCATTACACGCTCGGGTGCCCGTACAACAAATCATTCAAATACAATACCGCACTTTTTTTCAGGATAAACTTTCTTTCGCCCGGTTGTCCCAACCGGACAAACAGTTGATGCCATTTTTTTCAAATGTCAATTTTTTCATTTTTTTACCATTTTTTATGGTAAAAGAGAAAATGAGACGACATTTTATTGCTCGAAGTTATGTTTACCGGAAACTGCATGTTCGTTTTGCTTGAATTACCATTCGCATATGGATATCGGTTGGTTTCCTTGAATTCTGATATATATATATTGCATTTCGATAACATTATTGACGAGTACCACCCATATCATTAATTCTTTTTGCCGTGAGATAGCTGAATTGTGCAAACTTTGCTGCCCAATTCAATTCATAATTGCATGCTTCAATCCCTTCAGCTAATTATCACAGATAGATTTTCCTCAAAGATTCCAGTGAAACTATTATTGTATATGTTACGGTATGCTTAAGAAAGCAATTGTAAGATTATATAAAAAGATTGGAAGTAACCGATAATAGCAGTCGGCTAATTAACATTTGTCGGTTTAATTGATTACATGTCTTCCAGCGGTCAACAGATTCAGATTAGATATCTGTTGTTACGTTGTAAAGGTGTGACTTTACACTTCGGATGCTTTCCTGACTTCTTTCCATCCATCCGTTCACCGCTGCTTTAATTGCGCCATAATTCTATCGTCTTCCGATAGCATTAATTTTATTTAGCCGATAATGAGTATGCCAATTTCCCCGCATATGCTTATTGATTATCTTATTGCGTGAAATCAAAAGTGACTCGAAATGAGTTTCGAGTTCACAGTACAAGTAAGAGATGTTATTTGGTGCTTGCAGTACGGAGCGATTCGAACGAGAGGTGATATCACGTCGATCACGTCCAGTTCTTGCTTTCATCATAAATTTGATACGGTACTTCTCACCTTGTGAGTATAAAACACGTGCCGAGAAATTGTGCCGAAAAATTATCATTGAATATAACTAAACTCATTTCCGTTTTTTAATGGAATGTATACTTTCTCACCACAGTATACTAATTTTATCCAATGGAAAATAATAATTACTTCACTAATAACAATAATGACATTAAGTTTAACAGCAGTTGTTACCCTTTCATTAGAATAAGACTTATAAATAACAGACAATTGCTAGATTGATAACAGTGATAGAACAGTAAAGCTAATAGCACTTGTTATTCTTAGATGAAAATTTATTGCCATAGTGCACAAATAACAATATTTCTTCACGGAAACTTTTTGTTATCATAAATATTTCATCCACAATAATTCTCTATCCTTATAGTGAATAATCGTTGTTGTAGAATTATCATTTAACGAGAATTATCATTTTATAAACAAATTACTCATTTACTTAAATCCATTTCATCACTCATTCATCTTCTCAATTCCATTATGAATAAATTCATCATCGATTGAATGCTCAATTTAAATGTTATTTTCAAAAATCAAATTTAATTGAAGCATGCATGTACGTTGATTTTCCTAAATCGATGTTCTCTATCGATATTCGTATTCTGAATTTTACCATTCATGTTTAATACATTCTGTCTAATATTTAAATTTCGTTCTTCAAAATTACTGCGTTAAATAAAGTAATTTCATGTAGGGAGCAGCTACAGTAATTATTGCTTGTTATCAGGATGATAGTTCTCGTAATATAAAATTCACCTTTTCTCTAAAAAAGTAAAAGGAGAAGGTGGGGAGATTTTTTTGAAATCACTAATTGATATGAAATAAGGAAAGCATTGGATTGCATCAGAAGGAGCCCGAAAACGTTTTTTGGAGCAATAAAAAGGATGAGATAATAGTGGAGAAGAGAAAGGGAGGAGGAGGAAACTAATATTTGTTAACGATCGCTCTGTTCTGTTTGAATTGTTTCTGACGAAAACCGCTCAATCTTGAAATGTGCCGAAATGTGGCAGCTTAATGAATGAATTAATAAATGAATGCAAAGGGAAGGATAACCGTTGCAAATGATGGCATCCCAAGAAAGAATCAAAACAATTAATGGGATAATATAATATGCCCCAGCCTCTTTCCTCTTATCCTTACTGCTACAGATTCCATCCATCCATCTATCCTCAACCTTCTCGCAGTTGGATACAAAGTGTTGATTGAATTAGTACAAAAGGCGCAGCATGACTTTCAGAATTCCAATGATGCGATTGTTATCCTATCGCAATTTGCACTTATCGCTAAATAAAAATGAACTGTTCGATCAATCTTTACTCGTTGCAGATTTAATGTGTATCCTCTAATCTCTTCTATATCTTACCTATTCAGAAGTATCACTTTGCCAATGATATTTGTCCATTACTCTTAAATACCTCACAACAAGAATATCTTTTATATTCCGGTTTTACTTCCTTAAATAAACAATTTCTATTTTATTCGCTTGTTTGGTAGCCATACGTCATTGTTTGAAACTCATTAATTGAACATATTAATTAATTAGCTTAAGTTTCATGATTGTTAGTTTCACTCGAATCCGAAAATACAATAGCATGTTGAAAATATGACAATAACAGTCAAGGATTTATGCAAAAAAGCACTTAACAGTTCAACAGCCTTTTTGAGATAATTTATGATGTGAAAAATGAAGAGAAAAAGTGTGGAGATGAAATTAAAGAAATAATAGGGCGCTTTTAAGAAAATGCAACGTTCGGTGATAGGTGAGTGGATTTACATACCGTACTTTTGACGCAATTGTTATTTCTACAATGTCGGAAATAATAATCCTTCTCGTACTTAGCTAATCTCATTTTTTCCTGATGATAAAAAAGAAAATACAGGAGAAGATAAGGGGCAGGGAGATTATCCATAAGTATTTTCATAGCAAACCATCGTGTTTTTCATTTTTCTTGATTTTATCTCAATTGTCCATTGATGAATGAGGCGGTTAGGCTTTTGTAGCATTATGAATATTATTACTATTGGAAATAGTTGAATAGGATTAGCAGCATTACCCTCATTTATTCCTCACCCGTGCCTTGGGAACCCCGCCTGTTCTTTGAGAAATCTATTGTGTACATTCCTAATTTACACATCCATCCATTTTGCATAACAATAAATGAAACTGTTCTGTACAATACATGCACAGTATTGTGGCAACTGATAGCGCAATAGGGACTAGATAATTTTAGACACCTTTGATCAATTCTTTTAAGGAATAAAACTATTGAGACTGTTGCATTTGGCAGACAAAATGAGCTGGTACAAATTATTCATTGCAACTTACACAACTGGATAGCTATTATTGTTTGGGATCCTGTTATCTCCTCTTTATATTAGCTTAACTAAAGAAGAGATCATTTATCAATTGAGAGATGATTTATTTCTATGAGAAAGTATCTTCTTCCTGCCCATTTCCATTCAAATTTGATATTATTCCAACGAAATATTCCTTGGAATAATATTAAGTTAGGAAAATAGAAATAGCTGATAATGGAGCAGTTATCCAATTACTGTCAAGGGAGTATTTGACATTTATGAACTTGTTCCTTCTTCCGTTTCATCATGAGGTACCAACTGAGTGGGTGGTTGGTTAATTGGATGATTCGTTGATTACTCTATTGTTGATAGCAGTAACAGCTTCGAACAATTTTCATTCGCTAACTGCCACTCTTCCATTCTTGTCCTTCTCCTTCCTCTTCCTCCACTATTGCTAGTAACAAATAAGCCTAATCAAATACAATTAATTAGTTGATTTAAAAAGTCCAGCATTCTTCTCTTTCTCCTCTCTTATTCATTTCTTCATACTCGCTTAAATTCTGTTCACAAAATCAAGACTCCGGCAAAATAGCATCGACAAATATTTGATAACATTTAATCGCGATAGTTGCTGTAACCTTCCAGAACATTCATTGGCTTCTCCTTCCTAGAACTAGGCTAATTTCCTTCCCATGATCGTGCTATAGTAATACACTTCTAACTGCTGATGAGAAAAGTTATTATTCAACTTTCTACGATTTGCCCTTCTATGCAAAACCTTATCCCAATTAAATGTTTTGAATTTTTTCGAGAAATCCTTGAGAAGTTGTTGTAATAATATTACCCCTCCATTATTATTGTTTACAATTCTTTTCCGTTTTTTCTTAATTACTCCCTACATTTCAATTTTATTTCTTTAATACAATAAATATCATCCTGCGATATGAGATAAACTTGAATTCATCGTAAATGATTCATTAGGTAATATTAGTTAAAAATGAGATAAATAATTGAGATAAAGCTAATGAACCGAATCAGTTTCCATGAAACCACAATTTTTTTGTCATTATTTACAACACCATTGCTCGATATTTTCTATCTTAAAGACTTTTCCTGACCTTTCTACGTTTGCATTCTTCACAAATTATCGATAAATTTCCATTCTTCATCTACACATCCCAAATGTCAAAGCAGAAGATAATCTGATTAGATTTAATAACGATAACTAAAAGGGATGGCTATATTCGTATTTCAGATGTGCTGACCAGCTTGAATGAAGTTAAGTGATTAACAGAAGTTTCAAGTAATAAATGCTTAATTTTTTTTGTCCCCAGTCAATGATTTTTGAGTGATTAGCCTTTTATGCTTTCAAAAGTATCAATGTCTTTTCAGTTTTGAAATGATCATTTGGATTTATGCATTACCCCTAGCTATAAAAAATTAAATTATATAACAATCAAAAAGATATTAATAATTGTAAGTCGAAATAATGAAATTATAGTGATTATTTTATCAGCAGTTTACAGTGATATGCAGTAATTTTATCATCATTTCGAAATAACCTTTCGTTTTTACCAACATAATGGTAAAATACATACTATTAATTGATCTTTAGTTAAAAGAAAAAGTTTTCAGCAGTAATCTTTTTTTCATATTCATGTTTGTTACTATTAAACTCTGTCTTAAGTTTAGCTTAAGTTTAATTTAGGAAAAATATTTTAGCAAAAGTGAGGGATAAAAAGCAGAATTATTTGAGAAGATAGGATGCATTCATTTATTCACTGCGATATATCTGATATTTCTAATTCTTTTAAGCCATTGATTACTTGGATTGAACTAAATTAGACTGTCTTGCAGTTCTAGATGGACAAATGCATCAAAAATCATGCTTACAGTTTCCGACTTTACGCCTCGCACACTCGGATTACCAATCTCTCAGCTATCACTTTTTCTTATCAAAAAATTGATGAATTCTTATTACTTTAGGAAAGCATAGCTTATAATTTAAAATTTACTAATCTTTTCTTACTTAAAATTTATTGCACAGAAAACAATTTTTTTAATTTTTCATTCCTAAAACTACTCTTAGCACGCTCAGTCTTTACGGAACATTATCAAAGATTTTTGAAATTTCAGGAAATAATGGCAATAAGTACTATTCTTTCTCGATGAGAGAGATAGGAGAAAAAACTCCCGAAAATTTCTGAAGAAATAATGTTCCCTTCAGGGCACGGGAGAGGAATGGTGACCAAACAAATCTTGCATTTCATTGGTTCGTATAAAAAAGGAAACTCCACCTTTTTGGATAGGTTAATACATATTTCCATCTTCAGAAGAACATCACTAACGTCCCTATCACCCTTATCATATCATCAAACCCAACAAAGGAAATGTAATGATCATCTTCCCTGTTCAATGACTTAATCTGTTAAATATATTGTATTTTAAGGCGCAATTAATCAACGGTCAATTTTTGGGTATTTTCGTAAACTGTTGGATGATTGATTGATTATTCTTTAAATCGATTTTATTTTCAATTTATTTTGATACTTTCATTAATACCAATCGCTTAAGCCATTTTCTTCCTGGATTTTGGAATGTGTAAAACTTGTCTCATGGCTTTGTTTAAAACGCACGCTATAGCCGATTGTGCATGGAAGTACGCGAGAAAGATGGAACGATGAAGGATGTCATTAAAAGTTACATTAATATCTATTTCTTCCAACAGGCTCACAAGTACCTTGCTTGATTTAAGTTGCTTTATCTTATCGAGAGAGATGAACTCATGTCAAAAATTTCTTTTCCAAATATAACTTCATTGAATTTCATGACATGCTATCTCTGTCGTTTTCACACATAAATGCAATTAAAATGAAGCATTTGTATGAGGAACGAGAAGAAGTTGAAGGAAGAAGAATTGATATGATAAACTAAGATTATGATATGTAAACAGTGCCTTTTCTCCCATTGCAAGAAAAGACTCGATCCTATTATATTTCGATTGTTTGCGTAGCGAATCGATTCCCATCAAGGTGTGATTGCATGCTATTAGTGACGGTGATGCTTTTCAAATGTACCTTTCTAAATGATTTTCATAATTTCCACTCATCATCCTAAGTTTCTTGTCAAGAATAAGAATAATAACAAGTAATAACAAATAATGATATGTAGAAACACAACGAACAGTACCTCAGTCAGTTGATATACTTCAACTTTTTATTTCTCTGGCTGGCAGTTATATTGCTCATCCTTCTAGTAATGTCTAATAATTTGCAAAATAAGTTTTGACGCAGTAACTTCTTACAAAATGAAGTGTAAGCGGTATATTTAAAATACGACATCTATCTTATCGCAGGCTATTAGTGCTCTCGGTGGAACAGGGTGCATTAGATACATTTACGGTGTGATCGATAATTGACTCGGTCTTACCATGATTATCATTACAATTCACTTTCGTTGCTGAAATAAAAGTCAACAAAAATGAGATTTAATCAACTTTTAAATTAAAACACCTTTTCTCCAATAATACAGTATTGTATGGAAATGTAATAATAGTAGTAGTAATAATAATAATAATAATAATAAAAGCAATCATAGTGATATTAAAAACCATTAGAAAAAATAAATTGATTTTAGGGTAAGAGAATCCTATTAGTGTTTTTAATTGCTATCGCTGTTATGCATGCTGCGATTTGACCAGTTCCGTGAAATAAGTGAGAAGGACGAGAAGAAATCAAATTTTTCCAATCATAAAATCTCTGACACAAATGAAAAATGATTTTCATATGATGATTTGCCGCCGTTCCTACTGTCAACAACCACTGTAATTCCCGTCTAGTTGATTTCTTCAGAGTTTATTTTCTCCCATCATTTTATCAGTGCACCCAGGAGACACACACACACACACACACACACACACACACACAGACGCATGAATACAGACAATAGTCTATTGAGCATTTTGCTCGAAATATGATTATCGAAATTGTTTTTGTGAGAGAAAACAAATCTGAGCTGCTTGTTCGGTAATGTTCTGCTAGTTAATTCAATGATAATCAGTTGAATATATTCCGTATTACTCTTCTTCCGGTAAAGAATAGCTACTATTCAGGAATCTCTTAATGTCGTCATCCGGATAAAAGCTTTCCCCAATCGGATTATGCAGGACCAGCAAGAAAAAAGTGCAAATGGTACTTTCAGAATGGCGGTAATCATTTTTATCTTTCAATCAAATTTCCACCGAGATAATTCTATGTTACTGCACTTATATTTTATTGATTGGAGATAAAATGTTTATTAAGTGCATTTGTCAATAATCATTTTCCGTAATATGCTTACAATTATTCTTAATAGGAATGCTATATCTATTTTTACTTTTTCATCTCTAAAAAATATCGGGATTTCGTCGATTATCCGGTATATTAGTAGGCTAATATGAATAAAAATGGAAGCGATCGTCTATTTACTAGAAGTATGTTCCATGATCTTACAGTTTACCCATTCTTTTCAAATGAAGTTCATAATTGATGAAGAGTCACTAGCCACTAATTTTTGTTTACAATAAATGTATTAGTCGATTATCATTGATACTTTAGTAGATCACTTTTATAGAATTAAACAGGAATAGATATATCTATATTACTTCTGAATATATAATCTACAGCAATATGCAAAATTTATTAAACCACTATTTCGTCAAAATTTAAATATCAGCGCTGAGCCTTTCGTGCTTTTTTTTAAATGTTACACAGCTTTAATAAATTTAACTCCTCACTTTTATTAGTGTTGAATGTGTGTTCATATTATAGTTAAGGAAGTATGGATAGATATATTAGATGAAAGAATTTCATTACGGAAGAGATATTTCGGAATCCGGAAAGATGATGATAAAAAGAGGATGAATGATGGAAGAAAGAAAGGAAGCAAATAAAATACACATCATTTTCCTTTCGAAATAATTAGACGATTAGGTTGGAGGAGAGAGTAAATGTGAAAAAATCACTTAAAAAATAACTGATAGGAATGTTAGAAAAATGAATTGTTAGCTGAGTAATTTTGAAAAATATACGTTTCCCATTTGTTTCTTCTCCTCTTTTCCTCTCTCTCTCTCTCTCTCTCTCTCTTCTCCTCTCTGCTTTCCATCTGTGATGAAGCAGTGACTACTATAATAAAGCTTTCTTTTCATTATTTTCAGCTAACCATTTCGTTTCCATCCTTTTCTTCTTTGTTGTCCAATAAAAATATTAATCTATTTACCTATTCATGTTGCACTTGTCATCTCCTCTTTGTTCATTTCTCTCTCTCTCTTCTTTGTGCCATGTATCCTGTTTAGTCGATTTCGATCCATTAAGCAATCACCCTAAAAGCGAGGCTCTTTCAAGATACCTTTGAAGAAGTGCTATGATTTTTTCTTTTAATCATGAGAAATTTAATAAAATAAACAGGTATATTTCAGTAAGCATTAAATTTCATTTATTGTGACTTTTTGCAGGTGAAAAATGATAATGGAAGATGAAAGGGTTTCAATAAAATTGATTATCTTCCTGCCAGCGACGGGAAAATAATCTTTTCAACAAAAGGCCATTTTCTGTTAGCCAAAAGTGAGAAATAGAATTGATAGGAAAAGAAGGTGGGGCTTATAAACTATCCAATCATTATTATCTCTTCAATTTGGGATGAGTTTTTTGAAGCCAACAAATTGAACTCCTCATTTCCAATCGACAGGGAGACTATTGGTCACTTCCAATTTCGGGAATTTCCTTTTAGATGTAATCGATAACAGTGGTAGATCTCGGGGATTCTATCATACTTTCACATGTATACCAATGAACAGAAACTTACCATATGCCCGGTTTTTGCTGGCACTTCATCAAGCAACGCCCCTTCTCTCGATAGTACGGAAGAGAACAATTCGTTGGAACATTCTGCTGATAGCAAACGAGGTTTGAAGAAATTAGGAAATAAAGGAAGAAGGATTTCGGATTCTAATCTGTCCTCACTTAACCGTCATCTGTGACTTACAACAGATGTAAGTACCGTTCACCGTTCTAATCTGATATCAACGATTTGATGATATACTGATAACGAGTACTCGGCAAATGTGCCGTTTTAGCGTTCAAAGTGAGATAGACCAGATTTTGGGTGAATTAATCTGATAACTTAGTTTTTAGGACAGTTTTATTTATATGCCCTGATATTTCATCATGTGAGATTTAGTGGTTCTCGTGTTATGAAGTCATAAAATATACTGCATTCCTTGAAATATCAATCCTAATCGCTGTAATTAACCATTAATTGTTTTCCTAGGCTGTTATTAATTAGTCTGGAAAACTGTTGTCTTTTATTAGCTTATTTAAAGCTTCTGAAAATTCGTCTGCGTGATCGCTTCATAAACAGGAAAGAGGAAATAATGAAATTTACGTAAAATTCCGCTTCTTAGTTCATATTTCCGTTTCTTCACATTACTCAAATCCCTTCTTAATTATTATAATATACCTGTTAGAATTCATGTTCGAAGTAAAATAAATTCTTATCAATAATTAGGGATCGTACAAACTTCTAATGTGTTTTTTTGATGTGAGAATTGTAACAATTTTTTAATCGATGATATTCTTCAAAAATAGTTCGTTCAATTAGTATTTCCCTCAATCAATTCTTATAAGTTTTTTTCTCTTCATAGAGCACCTACCATACTACCATTTTCTTAATCTGAATTTATCCCATGCAAAAATTGGTATGAACAGAAAAAAACGTATAAAAGTTGTATTAATCGAATGGATGGGAAAGGTCTCAGGAAGGAAGCATTTAGTAAAGTTTATAATTACCAATCATTCGTTGATTTTCGCTTCAACATGAATTGAAACCGAACGAAAATTTTCATTAGAAATGAAGATGAGGAGAAATCTTTTTATTCCACATCAACTGACATTCCTTTCTCCTATTCATTATAATAAATATGTATAAATGGTTGATTCGATCCTTCTCTATGATTTTTTAATTTCAATTACTGCTTCGAAATTTCCTATTGAAATAAACTGATAACTGAATTCATTTTTAAAAGTTCGAAACTTACATGTAAAAAATTATTGTTAAACGTCCCCATTAAACATACTCATTATATATCGACTTTTTTCTTTATTTGCATACAATTTGATTTCGAGAATCTTCAAAATAACAATTTCATAGAAATCGACAAAATTGGCCTAGTGATTTGTTTATTTCGGTAATATTGGTGATCTGTGATATCGTTATACTTTCAATTACTTGCGTTAACGAAAACCAAAGTCACAATTTATAATTTTTCACAGCTACTGTTCTTTTCCAGAACGTTTCATTCAATGAATTCATTTTTTCCGGATGCTGCAAGTTCAATTGCTACAATCACCACATTGGTAATAACTTGAGTTTATCAGTAGTTTATTTCATCAAGTTATAATTTCTGCTTCAACTTAACTTTTCTCTTCGCTCTTCAGGCTTCTTCATCATCATCATCGTCATCATCATCATCATCATCATCATCATCATCATCATCATCATCATCATCCACATCGTCGGTAATAGCGTTAATGAACAATCATCGACGAAAGTCAACATCACCGTCCAGTCCAGAAAACAAACAATTGCTTGAAAAAAACTGCGAGATAAAACGATTTCGAAGCACAAGCAATCAGAATAATGCTAACATCACCACTTCCAGTAGCAAGAACAGTGGGAAAAATAATGCATATAGTATAACTAAATTGCTGGAAAAAAAAGAGCCGAGCAGCAGTCGGGCCAGGTTTAATGAGCTAAATTAAATATGATTTTATTACAGTACTAGTTACTGCCAATATGGTGCTTGCAACAACTAAACCGTAAGCACTACATGTAGTATTAATTATTAGTACTTTGACATTTTTATAACAGAAGTTGACAGTTTATTGGCAAACTATATACTTTTTCAGCCAAATTTAAAGTTTTAGTGAATGACAAAAAGTGATTAAGCAAATTTCATTTGCAGCAGTTCATCAGCAAGTGATGACGACAATGCAGGAATCGGACGATGTCATTCAACGGATGATGATGGCAATCGGTTAGTTGAGTAAATTAAAATTTAAGAAAAATATACTTGGAGTTTTTCAGAAAAACTTGCAGAAAAAAGGGATTCATTATTCTAAAGCAATCTGAAAGTTTTGACTTCGGCCATAGTATTATATGGATGACATCTGATTCGAATTATTTTCTTTATTTTCTAATTCAGGTGCACGGACCTAGCAGAATTTGGACGTAGTGTCTCATGGCCACATTTTTTCACAGCTGGACCATCGGCGTTCACAATTCCTCATGCTGCAACTTCATTAATGGATTCAAGCTCATTTGCTAATGCTATTGCTGCGGCCGCTGTTACTGCTGACGGACAGGACATATCTCAAGTCCAACAGATTCAAGTCAGTGATAGCAATTTTCTTTGTTAGAATGATATAGCTGCTTGGTATAAGACTGAGGAAACGGTGTGCAATTTAAGATTTCCATGTAATAATATTACATTAACTTTCGTTACAAACAGTAATTCGATTAGATCGTATGGCATAATTACCTTTAAATTGCTAGCATGGCAAGGAAGTTCCCTCCTTTTATTTTGTCTCATTCCATCCTACATTCATTAGCTTGAATTACACAAATTAAATGAAACCTAATTTAGAATGCCTATCTGTCTTATATCCTCGGAACATCGATGACAGCCGCTGCTTCAGGAGCACCCGCGATATCCCATCATCATCCTCTTCACATCATGGTGTCGCCATCTGATACTGGTAGGTGCAGTAATTTTATTGCTTTTGGCTCATTTTTAATAAGCCGAAAAATTCCATCGCTAGTACCTTTAGCAGATTTTTAACTTTTCATATATTTTAGTCTTTTTAAAGTTTCCCACTCTTAGCATATGTTTTGTTCCGAGTTCACTCCGCAGCAAGTTCTAGGAACTTGATGATTCGGGATTCTACGAATTAAACTAGTTAAAAGCTTGATATTGTTGACAGGTCTGCAATCTTGGATTTCAATTCCTCTTAAAATTAAAAGGGAATTTTAATTTAATTTATGAAAATGAGAAAATAAGATAAATGTGAGATGGGGAGTTGTAGAAGAGTGATAGCAAATGTTCTAATTGAGTGTCTAAGAGGACATGCATCAAATTATGAAAATGTTAATTTAATGCATCTTTATATTTAATAGATGGATGAACGTCGCTAAACTATTTATTAAAAATCACTTTCCTAGAATAATTTATCTGAATATTTCAATTTCCCCTCTCTTTATAATTGGCGATATGCACAATAATTATGCAAATTTGTTGAAACCGTACTTGAAATCAATATCTCTTTATCATAGGATAGAATGGAAAAAGAATTGTTAAATATATATTGAATATCAATGTTCTTTGAGGCCAAACTTATATGTCATTAGACCAATTATGTCTTAATAAAAATTTAATTCATTCGCTGGAATGAGAGTATTCTATTTTGTCTAGTTTAAAAATTAAGCTTTAATAAAGGTGCAATTGAAATAATTCAGCAACAAGGCATTGTGTAATGAAGTAATATGTTCCAAAAAACTTTCAATATGCTTTCACTGAAAAATTACTTGAATTTTTGTCATATTGAAAATAAAAACCGTAAAATTTCGAGGAAGTAACGACAGGTAGGAGAGAGGAGTCTTATGATACTCGTCAATACTATATTATTTCATCATTAGGAATTGATTGACAAAGTCGAAAATCCACGTAAATCATGTAAAAATAGGAGAAACTGGCAAAAGTAGCTATTTCGCATGGTAATTTTCTCGTCGATGGCTTACTTATCTCTTAAAAAAGTACTCACAACTTCCATATGATTGATTTCCTTATTAGTTTCATGAGCAATCATTTTTAGAAGCAGATGGAATGGAGTTGCTAATTGAAATACAGTACGCTGGGAACTTTGATGAAAATTTTGTGTATATGTGTTTGTCTTCCTTCTTTTCCCTTCTCTCTTTTTCTCTATAATACCTTTTCTCTCTTCTCTTTCTTTGGGGACTCTGTCTGTCGACCCAATAAGATTCCGGTATATTGTTTCGTTTTTTCATATTTTTACTTCTGATGGTTGGTAGTAGTTTATACCTTACGGAAAAGTGTAAATTTTATTCAAAATGAATAGGAAATTTGGGAGCCGATAAGTGGGAGGATAGCGTTACGTGACGTAATACGTTTTCACTCACGTTTCCTTCCATTTACTTTCTTTCCCTCGCATATCAGTTCTCTTCGTTTTCCTTCAGTGCTTCTGATAGGAAGGAAATGTTCGGCGATAAATAGCGAAATTTTTTCAAGAGTGAAGAAACGGAAGGGAAGGGCAAATGGAACTTTGTTCCTTCGGTTTCTCCACGAACTTCACACTTCACTGTTAATCAACTGATTACAAGTGCGGGCTAATGACTCGAACTGCTTATTCAGTCGTAAAAGAATGTATGAAACGATATGTTACTGCATATGATACAATAAATTTATTCTGATCAAGTTATCTCCTGAATGCCGCTTGATCGGTTATTCCCTCTACCGCTACAAAGGTGACTATTGTGAGAATTACAATTTGATATATGATTATTGATTGACCTAATTCTTTGTTCTCAATTTAACATCTTAGTAGGATGAAAAAACATATAAGAAATATTTCTGTCTTAGTTTCGAAAATAAGATTTGCTCAGTGATGAACTTCATTTGAACCGCAAATAACAATCCTGTATTTAATTCTTCCTTCATCCCATGATCTCTATGTCGCTATTATAATTTCGTTCAATTTACTCATTACTGAAACGTTTGTGTAAGAATACTACTGATGGAAAATATATTTTGAAAGTAGAAAATGAGTCTTTGCTCGCGAAATTTAAAAATAATTAAAATTGACTATTTTGTGCAAATATAATGATGATTTACTGCCTTCTCTACAAGGTGGCAATTTCCGGAACTTTTCTCAGCAATTATATATATTACATCCTTAATGTGCACATCAATATTGCGTAATTAAAGCTTTCAAGACTAAAATAATTTTGCAATCTAATATATCTGTATATCTTTCTTTAGAATATGAGAAACTCCTCTCGTTATTTGTAAGGGAAATATTTAATAACCTTTTTTTTGCTTTGAATTTTCTATTTTGAAAACAGTAATTATGAAATTCCGGGAAATAGAAGGAATTGTTTCAAAAATTAGCAAAAGAAAACTGGAAGAAGCGATTTAGGAAGAAAAGTCCGAAGAGTTCACGTGAACAATTGCTATAATTGAGTGATTTCAGTAATAAGGTCTGGTGCTGGAAATATGTGCTGCTGATAAAACATGTTTAATTTACAACATTAACTTGTCAAGACAACAGCATGCTTCATTTTTGACTTCTGAATAATTTATACTGATATTTGATATGAATACAGAAGCAGCAGGAGACTTTCCTTTTGATGACCCGAGGTCACCTCTATTCTTTTTTCTTTTTTCTGCTGCATAATCGAAATGATTTTCTACAAAATTGTCCATAAATCAAAGAAACTGAAACCACTGTTGTTCGAATCATAATTTAGGTTGAAATAAAGGGTAATTTGCTAGTGATAAGAAATTGCGATCAGCAAATAGTGAACCATACAGAATAAGTTGAAATATTTTTAACAAAAATTTGTTAATCTACAATTTTTAATTTTTGAGAGTAAGCCAAAAGTTAGAAAGGTCTCGAAAAAATGATATTTCAAGTAAAGTTTTAATATGTAGAAAAGATTTCAAATTGTCTGTAATTATTTAATTTGTAGCTAAGTTAGCTATGTAAATGTTCTGCATTTAGTATGTTCCGGATTTTCGCCGCTCTTTTTCGAGTGAAACTTAAAAGTAATGAGTTGGCATAATGACTTGGTTATTTTATCATCCTTTTCAATTAATCAGGAAATGAATGGCTGTCAAGAACATATATTGATCAAAACGAGACACATGCAAGCAAAATTAATCCATTCCTATTTTAATTGCATCGCATTCCATTTGCATATATTCAATCATTTCTTCTGTTCAATATTATGTCATCTTCAGCTTCCCTCTAGAAATTAAATTCTTTTTGAAAAACAACCTTCTAATCTTTCCTCTCCTTATGCGAGCTTGATGATTTTGCTTGATAGTTTAATTTATATTTTAAGATTAATGACAATGGAAATAAACACGTGAAATCTGTTTTAGTTAACACGGCAGAGAAATAACCGAACAAATAATTTCATTACGTATTTCTTGAATGTCATTTCATTCACGTCTCTGACGTAAACTGTCCGTCTTGCGGTCTCTTTTAGTTAGCAAGTGAGCATAGTCGATGATGGAAAGGCGTATCCCTTCATTTCTTCCGTATGTTTCATTAAAAACGAATAGTTGAATGACTGGTGGAAACATTTGGCGCTAATTTTTGATGAATTCCTTAGTTTACTGAAAAGTTGATAAAAATCTCATGCAATTACTTCCGTCCCTCGCAACAAAAACTTCTTAAAATCTTTCATTATTAAATATTAATAGTTTTTTCTGTTTAAAACTTATAAAAGAAAGCTTTTTAGCTCGATTAAGGTATTCTACACAACAATATATTATCATAACTTGTACATCATTTTAACTAAATATCGGATTTTAGATCTAATAAAAAACAAGTTAAATAAAAACAAATTAATTAGTATATCATTATATAGTGCTGGAAACTAATTAGTAATAGGGATTATATATGTAAGAGCATATAAAGCCAGAGTTTTAGACTCTTTAAAAACTCAAATTTTAAAATCAGTAATATGACTTGTTTACAAAGACGTTGACCTACTAAAAAACATTTTCTGGAGCTTTTCATTCCTTTGCTTAATTTCTGCATTATTCCCTGTGATTTGATCCTGTTAAAAATTTTGTAAAATTCTTTAAACTTAAGTCTGGTGCCGATTTCAGTGTCCAGGCCGAGTCCATTTGGTCTCTTCCAGCTTCCAGCAACATCAACCTCTGCAGCAACCGATGTCATCCGTTTGTCAGCAACTCCCGTACCGAACTCCATGTGCTTGTCACCAAACTCATTGTCTTTGAATAAGAAGCAGTCAAGGCCTACATTTACCGGTCATCAGGTTAGAGTTTGTTTTCTTCTTTCTTGTTTAGCTTTTTTAAATCCTTTCAAAGGTCACCGTTCCTTATCTATTCTGCAAATACTTCTTACTCATCCACCCCCACCAATTACATCAGGCAAATCGGTCCAGGATATGAATACGTCTTGATATAATCTATATTATGTAATAGCACTCCATGTTAAATGTTTTCTTCTTTTTAAGATTTTCATGCTGGAAAAGAAGTTCGAGCAAACGAAATATCTTGCCGGATCGGACCGGGCCCAACTTGCCCAAGAACTGAGCATGAGCGAAAGTCAAGTGAAAGTAAGTCGTTTTAGTTAATAGCAAACTGAACACTTATTTTATTAGCTAAATTTACGGAAAAGAATTCCAGTTTCTCCAACCAAAGAAAAAGGCTACTTTTCTTTGCTTCATGTTTGCATAATGGGTTTGTAGTCAACGACTGGATGTCCCAAATGAGCATAAACAGAATTTGTTTGTTTCATTGAAACAAATCTTCTCCACAAATGAATCCAATTTGAAAATATTCAAAAGCTCATCCAACATCATCTCCTTGCCAGTGTTTCATTGATTTTTTTCATTTAATAATTTTTGCCAAGTTTAGAATTTCTATACCATTAATTAATATCAATTTGTTAATTTCATTTAAGTCACTACTGCATAAAAAATTAATACAATTCAGAAATTGTGCAAGAAATGATGGATTGATTTTATAGAAGGAAGGAAATTTCACAAATTTATTTTCCATCAACTGTTGCATCTTAAGGGTAAGAAGTAATACAATGAGTAAGAGATACATCTGTCCACAGAAACAGATGCTTGCATAAATTACTGTCATACACCGGAAGACATCAATGAAAGAATGATTAATTATGAGACAACATCTCTATCAAACCCTCGAGATCATCATTCTTTTCTATACCTTCAACATGAAACGAGTATTCAATTGAAACATTCATCATAGAAATTAAAGAGGCGCCACTTTCGAGTAAAAAACTCCAACTTTATAAGTAATACTTTTATACCAAATGTTTTGTTCCAGTAGTAATAGTTCATCTCAATCAGAATTAGTCTACTGTGCATCCAGTTTATCTTCTAAGGGATATGTCTAGCTTCCAATATTATCTGTTCAATAATTATTTCCTGCATACCATGATATTATTGTTACTTAATTTCCATTATATATAAATGAAAATGCTTGAGTGCTGAGAGATTGCTGAAAGCTTTGTTGATCATTTCAATTGAAATGATGATAATTATAATTTTCATGGAAATAATGTAAACACATTAACATCGATAACTATCTAATGGTACTTGTAATAATAGTAATATTCTCTTTCAACTCAGTTGGTCGTAGAAGCAAAAAGATCGGAAAGAGAATTTATTGCAATTCAGTTCAATTCAATTCAATCAACAATTCGATCATAATTCGGCGCTCCATTCATCACCCATTCATATCGTCTCCTCTTCGGTTATATTTGTGCGATACGTTATCAATCAAATTTGCTACGTTGCTTGAATAGAATAAAGGTAAAGGGAAGCACCGACAACTTCTTCCTCTCCTCTTTATTCTTTCTTCCGTTATACGGCATGATTATTTTATAGCAACATTCTGAAAACCAACAGCAAAATGAATCAACGAATGAATAGACGGATGGATGGATGGAGAAGTTGAGATAAGTGAGGAGAGGGAGAAAGGGAATTAATTCTCGGCTATTCAGATTTATTTTTCTCTCAGCAAGCAAAATTCCAATTCGGGAGGAAAATAAAGGACGAATTACTATTCTAAATTTGAACAAAATCCCTTTTACATTTAAAATAAAGTAAGGAATGAAAATAAAAACAAATTAAATGTCAATTAATGACAAAAACAGAAACTTTTCTTTTCGTTTCTCTTGTAAATATCCTTTTAGACGATTGCCATTTCTCTCATATCTTACAACTAACTGACTTTTTAGCATTGGAAAATATTTTTTAAATGAAAGTCTTTTAATTTGGAACTAATGACTGAAATCAAAGTGTTCATCTCTCTTTCCCTTTCAAAGATACTCATTCTTCCAACTATCGTCCTACAATTCATGATAATCAGCTGAGAGCGGTTGACATAGGTTATTTATCCTTTGATATGCAAAAAATATATAAATAATATTTTGCCGTTAATAAATATGCACAAATAAACATTTGACTTTACTTGAGACCTTTCGACTCACACTAATCTTTCTTGTCTTATTATTTAATTTTTTTCTGAGAGAAGATCAAGCGTATAGCATAAAATACAGCACTGAAAAATTTGTTACGCTGCTTCGGTTCTGCCTAATAAGAATAGATTGTTAATAAAAATTGCATCTAATATTTGCAAAGATTAATTCAAGAAATGATAGTGTACAGCTTGGAACAATAAAGCAAATACCACTATCAATATAATGATAATTGTATGATGTTTAGTTGCGGATTACGGTAGGCACATAAACAACCAAATTAGCTTTTTAATGCAACTCCAAGCAAAAGAGATGATTCGTCCTAAATGATTATTTCGTTGTCAGTGAAGTGATATGAGTGCATTTCATCTAATCATATTCTAAAATATACAAATATTTCTCAACTGGACGAATTTGAAAGTCTAAAAGTTATGGAGACTGAAAAGTATGATAGAAGGAGAAAAAATTGTAGATTGCAATTCATAGCTTCCCATTTTAGATCTCATGGGTAAAATTTAATTTCCACCATTAGAGATAACGTAACTGTAATCTTTTCCGTTCTACAAATAGACTTTTGGGATGGCAGAATGTTTTCAGGCAAAATGAGAGACGAAAAGAAAGTGGATGAAGCATTGCTTACATCTCATCTCATATCGTTTCATTTTATGTTATTTCGTTTCATTTCAATAAAACAAAATAATTTAAGAAAAGTCCAAATCATCGTTAAAACTTCTTTTTGTCTCTATATTAATATTGTAAAATTTTAGAAATAGGCAAAATTTTTTTGCCAAATTTTCGATATTTTCTCTTAACTTGCTAGATTAGCACTGCACTTTGTTCATGACCGATGAGAACCACATCATGGATATCAGCTTGAAACTTATCCTGGAATTTCAAGAAGACATTTTTCATTCCTTTTTCCGTGCATATCTATTTATGATATCATCAGATTGCATAAGGTTGCAACTCCAGGTGTGGTTCCAGAATCGACGTACAAAATGGCGCAAAAAAGAAGCGGCAGATAATGCACTGGTGAAACGTGGCGAAACGCTCGATTCTACGGGTCGCTCGCAGCAGCTACACGGTCTCACATCCTTCTTATCGCCATCTACATCAATCTGATTGATTCTTCCATCGCTGATCTATCTGTCGCAATTCTGCAATTGAACTTGAGGAGACAATCCCTAGTTAATTTTCAGTGTCCATCATGTGAACTAATCTCTGAATGTATATGTTTCACACATTTCATTTTTTCATCTATGTTCAATGACATTTAGACTTATCCATCAACTGAATTATAACTGTGGTATAATATGGTGATCTCGATACTAATCGCTATTTTGCATATTATCATCTTTTAATTGTGTATTTGTAAGCTATAGTCGAGTTTCATTGAATCCATTTGACAAAAAGCCTCTATGATTTACGTATGTCACGTACGATATATACGTTTATATTCGTGGTTGTGTTTTCTTCTCTGTTCTATTCTTTTCTGTATTCAAACGTAATATCCCAGTTACATGAAATACCTTCGCTTCATTTCATTTAATTACATTCATTTCCAAATATACAAAATGATAATACAAAATACTTTTTCTTGATTTTATACGCTCAAGAGCTTACTTTTCTTGTCTTCTCTGTGCTGTGTTTCTTTGTTTTCTTTTCAACCAATTTGTCGCTTATAACTATGAAAATATTTTCAATAAAATTGGGGTAAATTGTTGATTGAAACTCCCACACTCATTTAATTCAGTACAAAATTAACAATACATCTTTCAAAATTTTCCACATTCTTTTCATGTCCTTCGCAAAAGTATGCCTTATTGAGAAATCTGTAACTGACATCATTTGTAATTTAAGGTTTTGTAAAATTTAGGGTATTTATAATTTAAAGTGAAAATTACCTTACAAATAAGATATATTCCAAAAAACTGCCGAAAATGTGCGATTTACTTGTGCAATAACAAAATAATGCAACAGTTGGAATATCTTCGGCGTTTATTATTACAAGTTTTTAACATACAAATGATAGAAACAAAAGTCTTCCGTGATAACCTTATTATAAATAGTCGAGAACAGCGTGATTATTTTGATTTCATCTGCTTGTCCTGATTTATTTATTCGCCGTGAATAATATGCTTGTCATCGGCAACTGCACTTTCTGTTTGTTACACGGAATATTCAACACAGTCCGAATCGAAAGTTTGTGCTTACGATAAATTTGCGTCAAAAGTTTTGTTGGAATTCAGATGGGTACATGTATGACGAAACTTGCATAAGCAAGAGCTAAAACGAATGTGGCACAAATTATCGAATCAATCAATTGCAACAATGTCAAAAGATATCTTCTATGTCCTGACATAAAAAAGAAAACATTAGTTAACGGTCTGAAATTTAGGAAGAATTAAAGGTAGACTAAAGGTGTCGAATGCTTCATCTGATTAAATACAACTCTTTGGAATTTTAATCGGAACTTTCTCTGAACATTCCTGCAACTGTCGAAATCCTCCATGAAAAATGTAAGATTAGATGAAATGAAAGGTAATTATTTCGATTTTCTCTTCTTTTCTTCTCATCATCCTCTAATATCCCGAAATTTTACAACAGCAAGAATTTATCTTTCGTAGCAACTTTCATAATAAAAAAATTATATGCCAAAGTTATGCCATCAAAATTCCTAATAGAAATATTTTTTATATATTTAAATTCTCTCTCATTTTGTGGAATGTGCTCTTCCAACTCATTCATACCACTTCATGGAACCGAAAGAAAGGTGAATGATATGATTAGGCACTTCATCAGTTAATTCTTTTGAAATTTGCATAAATATAATAAATTGATTTCAAATAAAAAGGTTCAATAAAAAAAATAGATGCCTCTGAAAGGAAGTCACAGGTGGACCAGCGGAGTGATCAATTTTATTTCTTGTGAATGATTAGCGGAGAGGTAAAAACCACCTGCTGTTATTCTCTTTTACCATAGGCAGAAAAGGGGCGGAAGAGAATGAGAGTTTGTAGAAGAAATAAGAAGTGGAAGAGACGGAATACCGTTCAACCGGATCCGTTTTCCAAAATTCACCATTCAGTTGTCTGTTATTGTCTGGCATGAAATGCTTTAGGAGAGTTAGCGAGCTAATTTATGTGATTTAACTCCTTCCATTTTACATAGTCCAGTTCCATTTCCATTTCATTGCAACTGGAGTATCGTTTTCACTGTTGCTCAATGTACTTCTCATTTCTTTTTAAGTCAAGAATGAATGGTGTTGTTCAGAATGGGATAGCATAAAGCTATCGACACACTAATGTCGGGAAAATTAGAGAAAATTGGATTTAATTTGTACTTGTACGGCACAGTCGAATCGTTCCAAGCACGTTTTATTTCTTATGCAAGGCTATAAGGGATAATCGTTATATCAAACGATCGGAAATGCGTTGCGGTGGGATCTCTTGGTTGGTGCCTGACCGCAGTGATAATCGATTGAGAGAACTTTATAAGCTCATAATATATGCGCATCGAAATCGGGTCAACTCCACGGTGAGCAAGTTCGTTCAGGAAGAAAAACTCAACCCAATCCTAAGGTATTTATACGATTTGAATGGGGGCGAAATAAAAGCCAAGATGTTCGATACAGAAAGTTGACGTGGCGTTCAATAAGTATCATATACTCACGACACATTAATAAAAATAGCGTAAAAAATTTGAAACTAATCAGCAGTAAGAAGATGACATGTGAGCTTTAGTGATACCTTGAAAAGGATGATGAAATGACAACGAATCGAGATAGATGAAGCACAAGATCTATTTTAAATGATTATATTTAGTCAAAGATTCCCCACCTATAACTTCAGAATTAACATTTATTTTTATGTGATTTCGGGTTTTACCGATAACTAAAAAATTATTTCCATGCAAACAAAAACATTTTATGGCTCTTAAATGAGAAGAAACGATAAATTGCAGATAATAAGATTTAAACCGTATCTTGAATTTCAATGCTTATATTAACATGTTTACGGCAGTTGAATTTGCGAATTTACTTTTCCCTTCAGTGATATCAAATTCGAATTATTCAAAATTGATAAAACTGCCAAACCAATGAAGTTATTCAAGTTGTCGCAAATTCTGCCGATCAATAAGCTGTCGCAGGGATTCACCTCTTGACTTTCGTTCTTTACTTTATTATCACTGTCCAATCAAACTTGAAATGAATTACAGACTTCGGACGTAAAGCATAGAGAGAAGATTTACTCACTCTTCCATGAAATCGAAAGGAAAGGAAGAATGATGAAATCCTTTGTTCTCTAATTAACATTGTAAATTAAAATTGTGCGCTTTGAACTCTCATGATCCTTACTTCTTCAGAATAAAGTCCCAAGTTCAGAAGCATCGCTAAGGATTTGTCTCAAGGAGGAGACTGCTATCCCTTTGTCTGATGAATATCGTCTTTAATACTGGTCTGGATAATGTTGAAATGTTAGTGTTAACGTTGTTATTGTATGCTGTGAAATCTGAAGTAATAAAGGTTTAATTACCCAGTTTTGAGGTGCACCCAAGGAGCCAGCAGTTTTGGTTACGTACGAATAAAAGAGTAAGAAATTCAGTCTAGAAAGGAACAACTTAAATCTTGTCACGGTCATAGAAGATCGCCGACATAAATTAAATTTTTTAGTCGAACCGCTGAATTTCTCGAGATGATTATAACTTTTGATATTCATCATTGAAAGTTGGCTGTCCATAAAACAGAAAGATTAATAAGAGCTGTCATGACAAAGCCAGGCAACGGTCTGCAAGATGAAGCGTGTTTTTCGGTGTCAATACTCAAATCCCTGGCATTATAATAAACTTCTGCGAAAACTTCCGAACCTTATAAACATAAATACGAAGACAGATTACTGAGCTCGGAGTATCCATAGGTGATTGATTGGTGATGATAATAAATTATTGAGGGAGTATCAGTGATTTGTTTCACTCATTTATCATTGAATGCTGACACCTGATGAAAAGCTCCATATGAATTACCACTTCTAGTATTCTAGTCGTTGTCGTCATCTTAGCTTTGCTCTTTTAAAAAAGCAAGTTTTTCCTATGGAATAGTTCGCATGTTTTATTTTACAGATCATGTGTTGAAATCATCGAATCACGCCTCGATTACTTCCAAGTTTCACGCCATCTTATGTATTTGTAATATGGGATTTAAAGAATTGTTTAAGGACAAGTGGAAAAGTTCCAAATCTAAAGATAATCGTAGGGAAAAGGGGAAAGCAAAGTCAGAAATCGAAAAACTTTTATCGTATGTCCAGGAAAGTTGATTTGATGGGAGTAAAAGATATTTTAAATAGATCATAATGCAACTTAGCAGATGAACGGACGTTCAGCACAGCTACAACTAGAGGAACTCGGATGGATACTTTACGCGTTGTCACTCTTCAAATCATCAACTAGTTTTTCGGCTTAAACTAAGTCCAGTTTTCCTAGTTTTCTGCAAAATCATCGAAGTTCCGCAATAAAAACTTTCATATTCATTTCGAGCGATTTTCAGGACAATACTATCAGTATCGTTACGTTGCAGTTTTCATTGTACGAGCAAAGGTGCTTCATTCCTTTATCATTCATATCACTTACAGTTTCGCTTTACGTGGATAATTAATCACTTTCCCTCGTCCTTAACAAAAAAGAACGAGTAATGACATTGGAGGTATTTCTTGTACATTAAATAGAACGATGATCGAGAATATCTGCAGACTTGCATTTCATGGCGATGCACCGTTAACGCTTTTTAAAAGTAATGTTGCATTTTCGAATTCTTCAACTATGAAATTTGAGTTTGAATTCTTTAAATAATTCACTTACTATATAATGGAGAAACTAATAAAGTCCAAATATGAGATTGATGTGATTCTAAATGATCGATGATAAGTGAGGAAGATGGCAAATAAATTCCTTCCTTCCTTCCAGGAACTTCAAAACTTAACGTAAGTTTAACAGTACTTAATCTTCATACTGTTAGAAAAGTTTCTTTCAGCTAATGCAAAAATAGCGGACAATGATAATTTTATGAGTTCTTAATTCCCGACGCTTCAACAGAGGAGTTGGAATGCACAGCACATTGGAATTCATTCAGGATGGAATTCTTACCTGTGTGATTCATTATTATTTTTAGAAAAATCTCTGGGAAAAGCGTTGTTTAGACATATTATATCAGAACATGATGATTGTTAAACTGTTTAAAGAATTGAGAGAGGAAGCAGAAACGATAGAGAATTCATCGATCGTGCGAATTCATTTCCGCAATACCGCTTCTTTTTAAAAGCGAATTTTATCCCCAGCACGGAGCGATTTTCAAATCCTAACATTCATTCGAGAGTGAACTTACAAATTTTAGTTTTAACGGAATTTTCAAATCTCTAAATGCCAAAATGTTTGGCCCGAAGTCTTTCACTTTCCGTCTGGAAAATTTTTAATTAGTTTTAGACTGATCAGAGATCAGTGTTCATTGGTGATTGCATGGTACATAAACTACGCTGAATTAACTATCTTGCGTATATTGAACGAGAATTAAATTTATGTAAGGCAGTTGAATTATGATTTCCTCAATTTTTTTATTTTCCTTCTTTCAAAGAAACTCCAGATTTTTCAATTTTCAGTGAATCAAACTTAGATTAAAACTTCAAAAATCACAAAATCACAATCAATTAAAATTTAAAGGCGTTGAAATTGAGAGAAACATTTTTTGACATTCACTCTCGAACTCGTATTGTCACTTTCTATTATTCATTCGACAAAAATAAACCATGAATGATTTCTATTCGGTAAACCCATTAGCATTTTCCGAAAATTTGAATTTTCTATTTAAATTCATCACATTCAATGGATTTTTCCCCGATTAAATAGTCCCAAAGTGCACCAAAGATATAAGAAGCTGAGAATAGATAAAAGGATGTAGGTACTGGAGAACTAATATTACAAGCTTTTCATAATTGGTTATTAAACATGATTGAATTTTAGATAAATGAATGAAAACAACGATCAGGCGATATCACAGTACTTGCAACAGAACATTTGTATTGATAATATAAGACTGTGGTACATAGGAGGACAGAGTAATGTATCAACGGTATCAGGCTATCAAAATGCAGTACCATATTCATTTCCACCGATACTTTCACAAGAAGGAAGGATCCTTTCACAGCGACCTGTGGATACACCGCTGTCATTTTTACTGAATGAGGTTGCAACAGTGGATTTATTTAGTTCGTTGCGAAGAAACCGTTTCGTCGTCTGTAGTATGGCACTGCGGGAAGTATGGAAACCTTAAAAGAAGTCGTAGAGGCATTCTATCAAGCAAAGGCACGAGAATGTCCCTGAGATTGCACATGATAAGCGGATGGATAGGATGCTAATGCCGTAAACTTTACCAAAGACCATTTAAATGCTCTGCTGGTTCATACCACAGTGCGACTGAATATTTGACACTGGGAAATTTCTTGAATGTTGTATCACAATTATAGTATATGTAATGTCATCATCTTTACCTATTGATTTTTGCTGATAAATATTTTGCAATTTTGCCAAGTGTATATATTTTAGATGACACGTTCATTCAGTCGTCGGCATTTCTTTAAATTATATATAAATTCCGTTGAGCAGTTTGATTGCACTTATGATAACAAAATTAATTATGCACCTCAACTGTGGTGATATTTCATCCGTATAGCTCCGTTGTCTTTTTTTGCTTAAACACATCCTTTCTTCTCCCTTCTAGCAAAAAGTAAGGAAATATTGAAATATTGAGCTCTTCAAGTTCGCAGATTTTAATATAACTATTTGGTATTTGGAAATGTGATAAATTTATAAGCATCACGGTGCACACGTGTACTGTAAAATATTTCACCCCAAAAGTTCTGCCGTATTGGCTATGGGGTGAAAACCAGATGCAGTACATCGTGGGCAGAAAAGCGAAGCCTTGAAGCCTTTGTAGCATGCAAGCATTACACTTAAGCTTTACAATTTTTAGTGGCTTCATAATAACTTTCAGGATTAACTTTATTACAGTACATAATCCATTTTTGTACATCCATGTTTAATTCTGCTCATCTCATGTAGATGAACGGCTTCACTCAGGTTCTTCAGAAGAATCTCAGCGCTGTCATAACTTCATATTTTTTTACAAAATAAGAATTTCATGTGAATTTCATGGTTTTCTAAAAAATTCCTATTCCATTTAAATGAAAGAAGAATATTGATTTGTCAAATTTAATTGAGGATATTTGCATTCATATTTTTCAATAAAATCGGATTTGTACAATTCTTCGTATTATAAATAAATAGCAATATTTGGATCAATTGAACCCATTTGAACGAACGGATAAGAAGTTCCACTTTAATCATGTTGCATATCGAAACATTCTACAAGTGTTTCAAAATTTACACTTTTCCAATGGAAAATTTTTAATTTCAGATGCTTGTTTCCCTCTAAACGAAGTTAGCAGGAAAACTGAAGTTGATTCATTAGTGGAAGTTACTTTATTGTACTGTCATTTGCAGTAATTTCATATCCTAATTGTTTTGAATAGTCTTTTGTTCTTTTAGCGGTTTTGCTTATTGATTTTTGCAATGAAAAGTGATTTGTAGGTGACCATAAAATCAATATTTTTTAGAAGAACCGAAATTTCCGTGTTTCACCTTATGGAATGACTATTTCTTCTTTTATTTCCTAATGATCAGTATGAAAAAATAGTAGTACAAACATATAATTAATTAGGACAGAAAGTCGCACTTTCTTCTCCATTACGAACAAGCAAAAGCTCGCTCAGTTCAAGATGGCATTTCGATGGAAATGATCCTCATCAGCTTTCATGAATGATAAAAATCTGTGTACTCGGGCATAATCAAGGTAGCGCTTCAGTTTTCTTTTCCTTATATCTCACTCATTCCCGACATACTAGTCGAGAGTGTAAAATAGTGTTTGGTTGAATAATATTGACTACTTTTAAGGGTTTGCATGGATGTTAAGGAACAAAATTTGTCTCACACGCTGAATAAACGTTTACCGTTCACAGCGATAAATTATGTCTTTTTGGGCATTGAACGACGATTTTTGTTTGAAAAATAAAATGAATGTTGATGAAATTTTGCGCCGAAGGAAGCGATCGGTGAACAATTGGCCTCGGGGTAGAGAGATGTGACGGAGAGAGACTGATGTTGTTGACTGCTTGCTCGAAGATTTCTCCCCAAAAAAGGACGAAAATTTGTTTCTTTTTGTATAATTGACGAGTTCGCGAAATGATCGAATTGGCGTTTGGTTGTGGACGTTTGACAGATCAGTGCATTACAGGAAATTAATCTGAGGGAAGGCTCTCACCTTTCATCTCTTCCTTTCCAGCCACCATTCTTGATATTTCATTTCACATGAGCCATATTGATCTGTCAGTTTAGACGTACTTGTTGACGATAATTCCGTCCAATTTTATTTTAACAGGTTCAGTCAGTTCAGAAGGAAGAGTAAGGAGTGAATGAGATGCATTCCAAAGATTCCGCAGCACAATTCGATCACCTAAGAGTGGCTGTTCTTCAACGAATATTCAGCTGTGCCGATTGATCTTTTTTCACCCGCAGATCGGTTGCACTGGTTGCACTGGAAAAGGAACCGTTGACAGAAGGGCGGGGACTGGATTGTATCGCACATGGTAACTTATTCCATCATCCTCATTCCTTTTCACACTTCTCCGGTCGAACTTAACTTCTCAGCACTGTTGTAATTATTATTGTCGCTTCTACTTATTCTCTCTCGTTGACACTTGACTGTTTTACTTCCTTACATGACGGGGATATAATTAACAGCGGGAAGTTTTCAATGGTATTTCTACATTTAGATGTTCAATAAGCTTGATAGAGCGAACTGATAAAAGATGCTTATTATTTTTTTAATAATTGATGATCGATATAAATAGTATATTTCTAAGGTGCTTGAAATCTCGACATTTTGCCATCTTCTCTTTTTCTGATTCCTTTTCTCCACTTCAATGAAGTCAATCATTAGAGTTTCTAATGGAAATGAATTACTTCATTTTGTGAATCTGAAGTGATTCAAAGCAAACATTTTAGGAACTTCGTCAAAACGATAATCCATTACGAAATGTTGGGTTTGGTGAATTTACCGAGTGAATCTGTTGATTTTTTTACACAACCGAGGAACAGTCATAGCAATTTCGCATTTCTCGGGCAATGCAGGAATAAGTCGACAGTTTCTTATACCGACAGTTAATACTTTTTAATGGGACAAGAAAGAAATCAGATTTCCTTATTTCGTATCATTCTTTACAACTTTGTTTAGGAAGTAAAAAAGAAAACCTCAGTATAGTGTAGCACATTAAGCTCAAGTGGCCACATTAACCAGTGCATTGCTTGTGATGCAGTGAGAAATAGATGTATCCCATCTAACAAATTGAGCAATTTCTACTAGAACTGCATGAATGAAAGATGGATCAATCTTTTGCAGATGGACGTCGAATTGTCGATGGAAAAGTGATGGATCAGAAAGGACCACATGAGATGTGGTATAACTTGCTAGTTAGTTTATTCATAAAAAGTATTGGAAACAATTCCGGTGGAAGCATCAGACGCATGCACGAACGGCACATGAGCGGTTCGTTTCTGCGCATGAACAGCGATTGCACATTTCTTCTTTTTTGAGGGAAGAAAGAACATAAATAAAATGGAAATGTTACTTCAACAGATAGGATAAAAGAACATTAACTTTGATTTGTGAAGTGACAAAAACAGTCGCAGTTTATGTAAGTTTCTTCGGTGAAGCTTACGGTGATTAAGAATTGAGCTGAATGCTTATACCGATCTTTTCATGACCTACGATATTCAGAGTAATTAGTTTAAACTTATTCGTTCTGATGATCATTACTTTTGCTGTTCACTGATAATACCTGCTGATTGGCCACATATGCATGTTTTGCAGATTCATCTGAAACTCCATCCATCAATGATACCGTAATGAAACCAACTCTTCCAGAAGCTACGTTGGATGCGGTAATATTAACAACAAGATCTAATCCTCATTCAAAGGATATTATTCTTAATAAAGAAACAAATACAGCGAATAGAATGATCAGATATGAATCCGGTGGGAATAGTGAAGAGGAAGAAACTCATTCTGATTGAAAAGACGACTATACTACGAATAGTATTGTAAGCTTACCCAGTAAGGTCTCAGAAACAGTTCAAGTTCGCGATGTCTCAATTCTTCACCAATGAATGGATCTCAACAGATATTAACTGACAATACTTTCTTATCGTTGCAATCATTGCTGATAGAAAGAGGCGATCTAGTGATTGTTATCTATGCTTCATCTCATTCATTAAATAGTTCAAAATGGTTAGGCTTAGCACCAAAAGAAAAGGAATTGAGGATTATTCTTAATGAATCATTTAGATAAGAACCGAATTCGAACAAATTATATCAAAGAATTAATTGTTGACTAAGCTTTACTGGACTTATGCTAGAAAGGAAATAGAATTATAACTTTACTGAAATGAGTTCTTTTTTCACATAATATTTTTTTAGTTTTTGAATGAATTAAAGATTTACAATAAAAGACAAAAGCATAATGAGTATGAGCAATTAGTGTTTTGTCTAATTACATCAACAATTTCCGAAAATGGCCGTCTTCCTTCTGTTCCTTTTATCTAACTTTATCACACGATTACGGAAGTGTTGAAGTTTACCTCCTCATTACTTCTTTGGTCGTGCAGTTGTTCGATAAAATAGACGATCGGTGGTTTCTTCATCACCGTAATCTTATATCCTTATAATCAAAATTTTCTATACTACTCACAAAAATTAATCCATAGTGTATTTAACTTTCACTTTTTGTCCCTAATTTTTACGGCTGGAAGTTTTTGCTTAAAAAAGAAAGCAATAATTATCCTAATGACAAGTTCGTATAAAAGAGAGAATTGTTGAGAAATGGAACAATTCCAAAAATCTCTTCAATTTTTGCAAGCTTGAGATAATAGTTCGAATCCTATTACGGCTTGATTGTAATTGATTAAATGATTTCTACTCTGGACAATTAACCAAATAATTTTAAATAATATTATAAAGTAATAAATTGAAAGTATTTCCAGACAACAATTGACCGTTTTTGTAATATCATTTATGAGAACACTTTCCATTAAAGAGTATATTGAGAGAATTTTATCCTCCAAAATTGTGTTGTTTGATACAACTCATTGGTTTAATATTTCAATCCTCTGGAATTTGTGTGTTATTCTATTTTGGAATAATTTGCAGACGTCCTTGTTAATGAATTGTTTCATTTTTTCATACTTCACTCTGTACTTGATCCTTTCATAACCAACAACAGTGTTACTTCACTTTAATATTTATTAGAAAAATTAAATTCTTTTTAAAAGTTTAAAAAACGACCTAAAACATGCAATCGTCTTTGTATGAAGATTTTGTTACTATCATTGATACGATTGTATTCATCGGAGAGTATTCGCTGTTTGATGATAAGGAAGTGATATTAACAAGAGGGTGACGTAAAAAGAATGTCATTTTATTTTCCACTTACAACAGCTGCAGTTAGATAGGAAAAAAGATGAATAAGCAAAGCAATGGTTTGCCCATTTCTTCTATCACTACCTATAACAGATTCATTTTATTGTTGTTGTTACGGCGGAATCCCAAAATTCATACTTTTTGTGATAATTCCAATTATGCGATTCGGTTTTTTAACAGTTTGATTTAATTCTACCTTGATTAGTCCAATTTTATGCCCATTAAAGTTGCTATTTTTGATAGCGAAATGTTTTGTAAATGGGTAATAACTATATCGATTTCTGATTAATCTTTTTTATTAAACAATTCCTGCACAGATATTCTTCTACAGTTCTTTTTGTATTGATAGGATGTGCGAGCGATGGAAGAGTTGACTAGAGAGACAGCTAAATTTATTAAAGTTGACGCATTGTATTCCCGGGATTAGCTGATCCTCTCTGTTTACTCGCTTAATTTTGAATTGAACAGGTGTTTCCTTCTTATATTTGTCCTTTTTACAATAGGTTAACTATTCGAAAGGCAAGTTACAACAATCTCATATTTTCATTAAACAAAAGTTTCTATGAAAAAATTTATTATTCGAAATCAGTTGGAAATTTATTTGGGCGGAAAATCTACGAAAGAGGCGCAAAAAGATGAGACATAAGACGTCACTATTTCTGTTGCTACTATTTCCCGCTATTATTGCATTTCGGTCTCTGAGAGTCGGACGAAAGCAAAGCGCTGCTGTAAAAGGTGTACTGATGTGTAACGGTTCACCTGCCGCTAACGTTAAAATAAAACTTTATATGCGTGGCTAAGGTCAGAGGTCATAAGATGATTGTTCTGTTTGGATTTCTTTCTATTCATATTTTCAGACCACATTTATAAACATTTATTGTTTCTCTGTTGCCACAGCAAATTTTTTGCTGGAATTTGTTAAAAATTGTATGACCTCAAAAAATCTAAACTCATTCCTTCTAATGACCTTAAATGGTCCTGTTTCAAAGATAATTTCTACAGGAATCAAATAGTATATATATGGAATCAAATAATGACTTATATATATAGAATAAATCACTGCTTCATGTATCGTATGTTCAAATTCTCCATTGTGGACGGGGACTCCAAGCTAATTTTGTAAAATGGGAGCAGCTTATTTCTTTTCAATGATAAATTTTTTTTGAATTTCAGATCGACGCATGCAGAATTTTATGGATAAAGGGACAACGGATATCGGAGGTCATTTCTTACTCAAAGGTCATGAAATATCGATTATAGATATCCAGCCGATGCTGGAGTTACATTATGATTGTGGTAGTGAAATCACCGTGAGTAGATTAGTCATTTTCAGTCAAATCAAGATTATGCAAATGTAGTTTTTTATCATTTTTGCAGTATCTTTAATGGTGGTGATTCTTTGTTAAAGAGAGGATATGCGGGATCCCGAAATCATTTGTATCTCTACTACAACTGACAGTACTTTTGAAAATTATTCTCTTAAAACTTACCTGACACGTTCAACAAGGCATAATTTTTGAAACTTTTTAGTTGGAATTCCGTTTGATGGAAAATTTGCAGCAATGTTTGAAGAGATTCTCAATATTGATACCAGATGATTTCGTCAGCGAAGGTTCAGAACCGAAGAAAACATTCGATACAGGCATTCTAAATTTAGCAGGCAAATTTTTCGAACGGACCAAAATGTGTCAGCGAGTAATTTAATAAATAATGGAGCGAAAAACCTCTTTTCAATTATTCCTGTTCTGCTAGAATGAATTTCGAAATCTTTAATTTGCTTTCTTTGGAACGATTTATCCGATCAGTGAAAGCAAACCATCTCTATGATAATCGTTATGTATGAAAGAGGGAAAGAAATGTAAATCATGGATAACAGATCTTTTCTTTTGTTGTGAAAAGCGAGTGCAGCTATAGCAGTAGGTGCTGAGCGAGGCACTTATTCTGCTCCTTCCGCCGGAACAGCCAAGAGTCGAATTATAGACATCGAGGAAAACTTTGGTTGCAAAGTATCGGCAAACTTTACATCTTTCTCTCATCTATAACTGGAAGCTTTTGCTTTTCGTGATTACTACGACAGACAGTTCGTTTCACAATCTGAGCTGGAATCTAGCAAATAGTTATTTCATATTACATCACTCTGAGCTTGTAACTTTTTCGAGCAACTCAGATGCCATATATTTGTCATTAATTTATTCCACTCAAGGTGAAAGAAGTACACAAGCTTATCACACCAGTCGGATACGTGAAGCACCTATGCCATCGTCCTGATGCGTGTGTCATCATTGCTATATATATTTACCGCAATAGATTTACCATTATATATTATGGAAGTTCTATAATTTATTGTACATGATGTCCATTTATTGAATACAGTTTTTAAAATTCATTTCTTCTGCTTAATTTTCATTTAGTGGTAGTTGAAAGAAGTAAGTGAAAAGAAGATTTTGACTCTCCATTTCCGTTAATAATGATTATTATTTCTTATTATGACTTCGTTTACACTTTTTGACGGTTCCCAAAAATCACTTAATATTTTGTAATTTGTCCAGAACACAGGTCACTTAATATTTTGTAATTTGTCCAGAACACAGTTTATGATGATAATAGTAATGATTGTACAGTGAAGCACTTCATCCCTATGGATGCATTTCTTTCACTCAGTTTTAAAGTCACCGAAGGTATTTGGAGAAAGCTTCTCAGAATCAAAGAGATGTTTCTTTAGTTACTCCCACGTATTCGATGATAGAGATTATAAACGAAGTACTTTTGAAAAGAAAGGATGGATCATTTCATTTATAGATGGAGCAATGCGAGGCTCGATGGCAACGTCGAAAAAGTTTGTCAAATTCCACCGCTTCTTGCTTATTTCCGTTCCATTTCGATCCAGAAGAATCAACTCTTTCTTTGTTTTCCTTTTACCTAACTTTCCTCAACTCTCTCAAGGTCTGTTAAAGGCGAAACATTCTTCGGCTATATATGATTATCTTGCAAAGCTTTTGCATAATGGCTTCCTTTCCTGTCCTCTCGTTACTTCCTTCTATTTCCATAAATGCAGGCGGGATATAGCTTGGCTGGCATGGAAAAGATGAAGAACTAGTCAATACTTGGATATACTTTTCATCTGTGGGGTAAAGCTTAGTGATAGTCAAGAGCATTGCCACTAAAGCTTCAGCCTTACTTTTCTTCGTCTGGCTGTGGCCGAAGAAAACTAGACTAACAAATGCTAGAAGCTACCATGGCCAAAGTGAAAACGTATTTATGGTTGCTTCTCTTTCGCTCTTCATCCATCTTCCATCTTTTTGCCACTTATTACTGCCTAAGGCTTATATTCGTCAATTCAAATTTCTCGCGTTTAGACTATCGCTCACATGCTATCAGCTGGGCTCATTGTTTTCTTATTCCTTTGATTGCTCATTTTCTCAGCTCTGATTTAGATTAGACACAAATCCAGCTCACGCAATAAATACGTGGTCCGTGAATCCTGTTGAACATCTCACCTCACTTTTACTTATGTCTCTGATAGAGAATGAAAATGACATGAAACGTTAACAATTAACCATTGAAATGAGCTTTATTACATGTACTAATTTCTCTGTTACTTTGTGATAATATCGTTTGGACACGCGGAAATGAATAACATTTTAGTGGAAAAGGTCACTGCATGTGATCATCATCAATAATGAGTAAGTCAGATCACCAGTGTTAAGTGATGATACTGCGGTCGATGATACGTGACTATCACTTCTCATGCACTTCGGCTTCACTGACGCCATCGTTTTTATCAACAATTTTTTGTTTTGAGTGGGTGGGTATAGAAGAAAAATGAAGCAAAAATTTGCTTACAGAAATATTCCGTCATTTTATTCTCATCTGCTCATGGAATTGCTCAGTTCAGTTTCTCTTCAAATATCATCGCAGATAATCACAGCTCCCTTCTCTTTCACGTATACTTCTTTTTTCTTTTCCAACAATAAACAAAATGGTTCAACCGCAACCATCTCTCAATACTATTTCAATTGTTTAAAATTATTTTTCATTTCGTTTTCTATTTCCGTCTGGAATTCAATCCCCGAATTTCAGTTTACATATCTCCAAAGTACTGAGGTATCAATGTATAATTCAGTCTTTCCCATCTGAGTTATACATTTGTCCTTTCCTGATACTAATATCAATATCAGGAGCCATAAATCAAACATTATGACAGAACAGTCGAAATAAAATACTTGGTAATTTATTGGCACATGTTCACACTTTAATTTGATATTATTTACATCAAGCTTGAGGGAGTTAGCAGGTTAGATTCTCTCTGGAATCAATTTACTAGTTGCTGTCCTATAACTTATCCTAATGGACATACTTTGGATAGCTAGTAATGCGACAATCAATGTCTGAAAATTAAATCTGTTTTGTCGTTGGCGCAGAGCAAAGTTATATTAATTCTTGAAGGCATAGCCTCCATATTATTCATTTCAACCGACTAATACGATATTAATTATAATTATTCTAGAAACCCTCGGGAATTATGCTACCGTATCAAGTTCTGTAAGATAGCTATTATGAGATGAGCCGAAGGGTAATCTGCGTAAGTGAGAGGTTAACTAATGCCAACAGAGAATCAATCAGTCAGTTGATAGTAAGAAAGGAAGCGATGAAAGTTAATGAGTCGATTTAAACAAATTTGATTTGATAACGAGAAGGTAATGTAAATCCCTCACCGACTTCCTTCTATCATTTTATTCTTTCATTTTTATTTTCTCCCTTTCATTTTTGCTTATGAAATCAATCCTTACTTTGGATGGCCAACATATCGATTGTTTAATGTGTTGCTCTTTTTTCTGTCCTCTCCCGTAAATATCTTTGATTCTATCCTTGCTTTTTTCCTTTCCTCAAATTCTGTGCTGCATGAAGTTTATTAAGAAAACAAAAAAGTGATAAGTAAAGTATAACTAGAGATAACATTCTGTTCATTTACTAAGAAGCTATGCGGCAAAATTTTAAGATATCTGTAATGGAGAAATTTTTTGTGACTCTGCTAAAATTTCCAAAAAAAGGCAAAATAACGAGTTAAAAAAATGCTTACCGTATCACTGCTCGTAATTGAACAAGCAACTTTCGATTTTTCTGATAATTTAAAAGTTGAATTGACTTGTAGAGAGCAGTGAATGAGCAAAAGGAATAAAAAAAATGGTGAAGATCGATTTAAGCGATGAACCAGAGCTTAGTCACGAGCTTAATATGGAACGTGAACCACCAGATGAACCAATGTTGATACCGTCGACCATCGCCGCCATCACAGCTACTTCGACTAGAGCCGCTCGAACTACAGAAACAATTGTGTAAGTTAAACTTCAATTTAATTCTTGATTTGGAAAAAATTAAATGATTGATATTCTCGAAAGGAATAAGAGTAGTTTTGTCATATGGAAAGATCAAATTCGCGAATTTAAAAACTTTCTTTTTTAAGCTTAAAGTGTTTTGACAATATTACAACTCTTCCGAATAGTTAAAGAAGTCATTTGATAATTTCTTTCTTCAAATTTATGAAGCATTACTTTCTGATTAATATTCAGTGCTGCGAAGTCTATCAAATTTTGGACTCTGAGGTTACGAATGAGGTTAATTTAGAAAACTAAAAAGGTTCTTATGAAAATAATGCCTGAAGATGGGCTTCACTTATTTCTATTTCCAAACAGGTGGTAATCTCGAAATTGATTTATTCTACTCGTTCTTCATAACACTCCTAAATAAAATAACTTTCTTGGAAAAGAAACAACCATTTTGAATCATTTGAAATTAAATCAAAAAATAAATTGCAGAAAATTCATTTGTCTCTCAATTTATCAGTAAACTTTACAGTCTTTACCAATTAGCTGCAAAATCGTCCTATCTTTATGATAGATGAGAAACAATGCTCACCTGGATAATCAATAAACACTTCTGCTGATTCCGAATTGAAAATTAAAGTTAATCATAAATTAAATAATTAATACTAATATGTCCAACAACTTTTACAGACAACTAACGACAAGCAAAGAATCGCTAAAAGATGCAGTGGTAAACTTCGTTGGTGATAAAGCAAAAACACTTTCCGATATTGCCCGGAAAAAAGTGATGGCAAAAACCGGTTGTTCGTTCTACTTATGCTTAGTCCCAATACTTACCATTCTTGGCTCCACTTGGTCCAGTTATATCTATGTACAGAAACATAAATATCAAAATAATCCAAAGTTCTGGAAATAGTGAGAGAAGTAACTTGAATCTATCACTTGAAATCGAAACCATCTGCAAAAAGTATACGTAGGCAGATTTTTTATCCCGAATCAATTTCAATTATTTTTATACTTCTTATATAAAACAAAAAAATAACGTTAAGCCTTCAGTTGCCATATATAAAAGTTAATTTGAAATAAAAAATCACAAAAAGATATAAAATTCTGAGCATACCTTTCCCAGTGAATAAAATTTACAAACTTCAATAATTTCAGTATCTGAATGGACCTTCGTTTTTTTCGGTATAATTTGTCTTGGAGTAATTCTATGTTGTGCTTTCTTTCTCATACGAAAATTGTTTGGTAAGAAACGACATGGCGAAAAAAAACAGAAAGGACTCAAGGGATTTTTTGGTGGAAGAGGAGTGGATCTTATCACGATTGATAAAAATAAGGTAAATTATCGATTCCAAAGGAAGATTGAATTATGCAATATTTATACTCATTTAAGTGTAAGTATTTCTACTTCTGGTTCCACTGAGATGTGTAAATAAATAAAAAGTTATGGAGTACGAAGAAATAGGTTCTGAAATATTTCAGTTTTAATTTAATAGCTTAGTAAATATTAGTAAAGTAAAAATTAATAAATATGAATATTTCTTTTTAGCTAGCAACCGATTTAGAACAATTGGAAGAAAACATGGAACAAAATGAGAAAGAGCAAGCGGAAGAAAAAGAAGAAGTTGGCGTTCTTGCATATAATTATTTCTCTTATGAAGAACTTCAAACATTCGCTCTAGGAAAAATACTTATGTAAGAATGTTCTGTTATAGAAAACTCAGCTTTTCAGCATTCATCTCTTGTTAATTAGTTTTACTAACAATAGGTAATTTTCTCGAACGAATGTTTGAAGTTATGATACAATGTAATTTCACTTTCTTGAGTAAGAAAGCACAACTGAAATAACTCCGCACAAGATTGGAATTTATTTTTCAAACTCATTCCATTTTCTTCTTCAGGTAAAACTTGGAAGATTGCAATATAAGCTCGATTATGATTTTCAACAAAATCAGGTATAACAAAAGCTATACTGCCAATAAATTTTTATTCATTTATTATTCATTATTCGTCAATGTTGTTAGTTAAGTTTATATATCAGATAGATTTCCTGGAAACCTAGTGGGCGAAAATCATTCCGATTTTTTTGGTTGACTGAGGTGTAAAATTGAGAATCACTCAGGTTTACGAGGTCGCTCGAAACCTATCATAAGATCCAAAACTACTTCGATATAGCTTAGCAGTAATGATTATTTACTGCTGTTGCAAAATTTATTTGTTGAATTCCGTTAAGAATTTGAGTTAAAATTGGATTTTTTTTAAATTGTATAATAACGTATTGCAGAAAAACAGTTTCGTTATTACTAAGCATAATTGCATCTCAAGTAATCGGAAAATGCATGTGACGCTATTCTGTAATCTAAAAATATTTCACGGACTCAAATTTAAACTATAAAGAATCAACATGAAGTTTTAGTTAGCAGTAACAGTGATACAAGCGGAAGATTTGCCAGGCATGGATATGAGTGGAACGTCAGATCCTTATGTGAAACTGTACCTACTTCCGGAAAAAAAGAAGAAAGTAGAAACGAAAGTACATCGCAAAACACTTAATCCTGTTTTCAACGAAACATTTATATTCAAGGTATACTAACTAATACTCAAGTGTTTGGCCTTTTTCTATTTTTGCTGAGTAAATAGTATTTCTTATTGTAGTTTACTGTTTGAGGTACCGTTCGTTGAAATAGCATCAAAAACACTGGTTTTTGCTGTATACGACTTCGATCGCTTCTCTAAACATGATCAGATCGGTCAAGTATTGATACCACTTGGTAAAATAGATCTGGGCCAAGTGATCGAGGAGTGGAAGGACATTGCACCGCCACCTGATGACAAAGAAGCTGTTAGTCCCACTTTCTGTCAGTAGACATCACTTCCTTTGTTAAATGTTAGAACATCAAATAAATTGGATGAAATTCTCTGAGAATTCAGCCAAAATATTCTTGATTGCAGGATAAAAGTTTGGGCGACATTTGTTTTTCATTGAGGTATGTACCAACAGCTGGTAAGCTAACAGTAGTTATCTTGGAAGCCAAAAATTTGAAAAAGATGGATGTTGGTGGATTATCTGGTAAGCTTTTCATCTAAAATACTGTTTACAATTCAACCTTATTTTTCATTTAAAGGTTAAGATGGAAATGTCGAGATGGTAATTAAAGCATCTTAAGCATAGCTTAATTTACAGGATGCTTTAAGAGTCCGGAGAGGCTTGCTAAATGTAAATGATGATTTAGATCCATATGTGAAGATAGTACTGATGCAAGGTGGAAAACGGTTGAAAAAGAAGAAAACAAGCATCAAAAAGTGCACTCTGAATCCTTACTACAACGAATCATTCTCATTTGAAGTACCATTCGAGCAAATTCAGGTGATAAATGATTTCGAAACAATGCTAGTTAAGTCCTAAATGTTGATTTTATGATTTGGGAAAAAGATAGAGGATAGATCCGCCATTTGATAAGATCTTTTACTATGCTTGAAGTCAGTATTGTAAGTTAAACTAAACTGCACGTTCCAAGTGCGAATTTTTTCAAATTTTGAAATGATATAAAATTATGCGTGAAAGTAAAAACATTATTTTATGTGTTTACTCTTTCATCCTTCTTACCAAATATCAACAGACTGAAACTTTCAAAATTATATAAATTAAATTTAGTGTCGAGAAATATTACAATTAATTGTGCTTCATCACTTATGAATGATATTCAAATGCAAAGTCTTAATGATAATGGATTGCAGAAAGTATCACTGATGATAACCGTAATGGATTACGATAAATTGGGTTCCAACGATGCAATCGGTCGATGCATGTTGGGCTGTTCGGCAACAGGCGCGGAATTGCGACACTGGATGGATATGTTAGCTAGTCCACGTAGACCCATTGCTCAGTGGCATACTTTAGGACCTGTAGAAGAACCTGAAAAACCTTGAATCCGACCGTGCCTTCTTGGGCGCTTCCAAAACTGTTCTAATGCTTTAACTCATTTCGTGGGCCTGCATGGTTCTGCAACCAAAGAATAACATGTTACCAACGATTCCTGTAGAAATAGTAATGCAAAAATACAGTGCCGAATGCATTATCGTATCCGAGCTTCTCGAATCACTATATTTTAGGGAGAATTCATCTTGTGGGAATATAGACTATCCGAAACCGAAATCTGTTGGAATTCTCAGTCTACGTCGTAACACTCACTTCTTTTTAGTTATCAGTTATGTTTCACGTGAGATTCGTCGATGCATGCCAGAGAAGGAAAATTTATTCACTTTTAAAGTAATATGTTTTATTTAAAAATTTCGGGTCAACCATTAAGCTACTTGTTGATTATCCATTCCATTTTTCACATACTTGAAAATAAGAACTTTTCTCTCCCTCTCTTTCTGTCTCACGAATTACGTCCGCTATCTCTTCTTTGAATACATAACAGATTCCATTCACTCATTTAGATTGTTACCCTTTGATTACCGCATTTACCACCTATACCTCTTCCTGCAAAATTGTCCACATGAAAGAGTCAAGTATAATGATATCAAAAGAAATTTTCCACATACTGTAAAAGTAGATTTTGAAATTTCGCTATGATAGCTACAATATAAAGGAGGACGCAAATTCGAAAAATATTCATTTGATGAGTTCAGTTAAAATTTTCCTCGAAAAATCTTACCAATCTAACTAAATTACGATAGTTCAGGAAGAGATAAACTGAGCAACTTTAATTGTTGAGTGATGATTGAATTGCCGAAATTGTTTCTTTAGGCATCCTATCTTGAAGAGCATGGTCACTACCAGTTTATCTCATACTTTTTTCACGGAATATTTCAGAATCTAGCTTTAAAAAAATTTCCTTTTTTTAAAGTCCTAACAATGCCACACAAGACAGAAGTTAAGTGAGAAACTTTCGCAGTTTTATTGATAGAATATCATGATGCAAAATATGCCTTAGTTTAAACTTTTAACAGCTCATTCTAAGAGATAATTGGAGAAGATATAGAAGAGAGCTTTTCCATCAATAAGAAATCATAAAGCAAATCAAATAGTGAAATTATTCATTTATAAGAGATAAAGATCAAATAATTGTTGACATGAAGAGAAAAAGTGGGCTTCCCCAAAATTATTCCAAGATAATTTCCAGACAAGTGGAAATTTCAAATATTTAATTAGCATCTTTGTTAAACTTTTTTAATTTCGACTAATCGATATTGCTGTTTCCTTGTACATTTTTGTAACAACGCGAGAATAACGTAGCAAAATCTGCGCGAAGCATGCATTTCCATGAAGGGAAAATAAAAAATTTTTTACTTGAACAATATATCGTTTGAAACTTTCTGACTTTAAAACACATGAAGCAATACAATAGGAAGTCCCGGTGTTGATAAAGCCATATATTATCACGACATATCGAAACATTTGCATCACTTTCCAGATGATACAGATTAAGCCTCCTGAAACTTTGAAATCATCTAGCTTTGATTTTTTCATTTTAAAAATGAAAGCTTTGCAATCAACTTTTCCCTCCAACTTATTAATATTGTTGATATTATCATTATCTTCATTATTATCAATAATTTATTGCGAGCCGCACGGAATGAACTGATCTGTCTTCCCTCTCCACCACCTCATTTCACTTTCATTTGTAAATAATAGTGGTAAATTGCTGCTGTCAACAGACTTGACGATAACTCTGCTAACATTTCCTACTACAAAAAATTTATCTCGTGCTCATTGCAAATCACTTAATTGCAATGCCAAGGTATCTCTCAACAATGATCTTTTCAGCAGTTATACATGAAATTGTAGCTTATAGACTCTTTAGTGTCGTTAACACTTAAATAGCTTTCTCATAATTTATCAACAAATGTAAGATTCTTTTATTAACTTTTGGGACGAGATTAAGTGGAGAAATGATGACATACGAAATGTTCCGTCCATCTTATTTAAATTTTAGTGAAACGCAGTTCATAGTGTACAATAGCATCTCACAACGGAAGCAGTAATGGAAGGAACTAAAATCCAAAAATCCTTATTGTTAGCAATTTTCTTCGAAGATATTCGGTATCTGAGGTGAGAGAAGCCATGAATCCAACATACCAGTTGTACCATTAAGATATCTGTAAATATGAGTTATCTTAAAATCGAAAAAAAAGTTCAGAATTTCGAGGAACACTATTTGGCGAATCACAGTTTCGTTAGAAACAAAGGTTATTACCTCGATGTCTCACAGTCTGAAGTTAAATCTTAAAAGATTGAATTATGCTACATTGAGGAATCAGAAGTTAGAAGGAAAAGCAAATAATAAAGTAATGACACATTAATGCAATCAATAGCCGTTACTGATGCAATGTTAATAACAAGAGAGAAAAGTTGAAGAGATTGAAACGATCGATGTTATGATTGATTCAATAAGACAAGAGTCTTAAAAAAGAGCTACCCCCAAAAAAGAGCTAGCTATCGATAAATCAACTACAACTTTAGCTTTAAGCTAACATGTGAGGAAGAACTGTTGAATTTAAAGAGAAGAATGGAGAGAAAGTCAAAGAGACATACATTGCTATGGAGAGATTTGTAGGTTCATAACCATTGTAGCGTGACAATGGCTAGTTCAAGTCCCTTCTTTCTCTCCTATATTTATTTATGGAAGTATTTATTTATACTTCCAAGATGTACGTATACTTCGTCATTTGTTGATAGTTCAAACTCCAAAGAGAATTTCGTATTTATTTTATTCATCATAATCAACCAACTTAATACAAAAAAACAAAGAAATCAGTATTAGATGTCAAAACAACACGGGAACATAAAGGCAGTTTCTCATAAGTAACCGAACATACACGTATATGAAATTTCCATGATTCTACTGCAGCATATTGTGAGAAAAAAGTCATGGGTAGTTATGGCAGCAGAAAATTGATTTTTTCTGCGATCCAATCAATTTTTGCAGCGATTTCCGAAAAAAAAAATCTGTGAAAGTAGTTGAGCTTTGCAACCTGTCAGGTTGATTTTTACGCAGCGAAAATTTGAAAGCCCTGAACAGAAAAAAATACATGGAAACACTGGAATGTCTTGGAGTAGCGAGAGCTAATGAGAAGTTTAACGAGTTTATGAGAGAAGAACACAGATCGCAGATCGGATTCTTTGGCTATTCTCTTTCATAAGATTTTCGAAAGAGTAAACGGTGTTATGTTTCAGAACACAACTCCAACTTTTCTCGAATATATAAGATAGATTAAATTATAAATTTATATAAGATAGATTAAAGAAAGAAATCGATAGTTTAATGCAGTAATAACAGATTGAAAAAATATGCAAAACAGCAATGTAGAATTTGCATAAAGAGAAAGAAATACACAGGGAGTAAAGTAAATAAGACAGGAAAAATATATTCTACATGTGCTTTAATTCACACATAATCTAGCATAACTTCGACTTCGTGTTGGCTTAATTTCAGTTATACATGGAAATTTGTATATTTTAAATAGCACTGCATTTCTTGTAATATTCTCTAAATTATTGCTAAGTTGTGGCAATACCTTTTCCACATCAAGCAAAGAAAAACATTTACTGATGTAATCAAAAACAATAGCTGAAATGAACTGAAACAGGGGAATAGAAAGATGTCAGAGGACTGGGCAGAAAGAAATATAAAAGAGGGAGACCCACTTTCGGTTAGGACATCTGTATTTTCTAATGGATTATCATAATTGGAGAGACATCGTAGACAAATGTTTGATGTTCTATTCTGGCCGAAGATCAATCTTGATTTCAACACTGAGTAGCACAGTAAGTTCGTTGCAACACTCCTTTCTCGCCTTCTAGAAGTCGACAAGCCTTATTCAGCAGCTGCTGAACTTTTTGACAGTTTGGATTGGTGGGTGTTGCAGCACATGGAAGAAGTTGATATGTACGGAAACCGACGCATCGATCGACCATCGTAATCAGTAAACGACCGCGTTCATCCCGATTAATAACTAATTTTTCGTGTGATTCCAGAAAATTAATCTGGAAAAATAAAGTATTTTTCTTATAGTCAAAAAATATAATAAAATGTAAGATCAATTGTAAATAGATGCATGCTAAATCTAGGTATTATCCATCGCACATTAAACTAATTATATGGTAAAACCAAAATTATAAAAACTTCATAGACTATAGTCTATGAAGCACTTCTCGAGATTGGAATAATTTTAATTTATTCAAAATTTATTTGCCTGAATAGTTCCCAAAGCGAGAAACATCAGCAATACTCCACTATGTCGTTTTTGATAAACCAAAGCATCTAGCTGTTGGCGAACATTGCTGTACTCATACACTGGTTGAAGCTCCTTATCCATATAATCACTATAAAACATATAAAATAATATCAGAATAAGATGGATGTAATGAACCAACAATAATAGAGAAAAAATGTGGCCACGCCTTCACAAAATAAAATTTCTTGCCGAGATAATAGCAACAAATTTTTCCAAAAAAATTTTCTAAAAAATTTCTTAAATTTTATTTAGAAGAGGGGAAAACGATAAAAACACCTGAAAAGTTCCACAACACGGATTTTTTTTGCCAATCGTTGATCATTGACAGTGTCCAAGGTAGTCCATTCCAAGAAAGTCCACGGGTCCTGGTCTATATCAGATATCATCAAATATCGCTCAGTTTCCTTTTCTACACCACGCCTAAGAAAATTTGAAGTACTAATGAAACAGTAAAATATAACCAACACTACTACTAGAATGTATAGGAAAACAAGTGTTTGAATATTACAGTAATTGAGTGTAACAGTAATGAGAATAGTAATACTACGCAGTGAAACATACAGTGAATGGTCTTGCAAACCAGAACAATTATATTCGATTTGTTAGTGAAACCGGATTTAATCATAATGATGTGAAAATTGCCTGCGGGAAACAGATGAATTGTCGACAAACAGAGTACAGTGAGTGCCATCGCTGAGAACGCAGCCAAAACCATATTTGTTAGTATAATCCACCCATTTGCTCACCATATTCAATTGAAAATCAAGCAAGTGGGGTGTTTCATCTGACACTAAAACAAAAATAGTTAGATAAAAGAAATCAAATATAAAGCGAAGACCAAATTTCGAATTTACCTGCAACAAATCAAATCGACTGAATGTATGAAACACAATTTTAAGAATGCTAACAAATTTTCCCAAAGACTTACATGAAAGCATCTCAAGTTCATATCAATTTCTTTAAGAAATTGTGACACTTCTAAAATAATTATGACAGTACCAGTATAATATCCTAGTAGCAATTGTTTGTACAGGGTTTTACAATCAGAAACTGATCGTGGCCGACCATTCACGCATCCTTCGGAACCAATTCCAGAATCACCAATGCTGCAACCTCCGATAGCCTGCAATTTCTAAAATTTCATGAAAAATTTGAAGATTCCCGCAGACAAATAAAAATGAAATGAGAACTACAAAATGAGTGATTTTTACCTGCAACGGTACTCGACTCTCGTTTTAAAAACATTTATGTTAGCAAAGTTAATGTCAAACTACTCATGATAAAAACATCAGATAGAAAACGCATAGCAACATACTTGATCAAAATTTGCTGTCTTAGACAATTGGATAATGGTGTTTTCTTTCCTTTTTGCTAAGAATGGTTCCTGTGTTCTAAAATATCTTTATTCAATTGAAAAGGGAAATGACTAAAATACAAGCATTCAAATGTCCACTACTAATCGAAGAGGGGAATGATATTACTGAAGCAAATAGAAATCATTCGATAGGAAATTATCTTTTACTGCAATGCAACACTTACTCGTAATGTCTATCACGGATTGATCAAAATTCCTGTTTGTCTCATTTCAACAGATTTATTGGAATAGATTGAAAAGCAAGTTAAAACTTGGACGAACTATCGTTGCCGATGCTAGCAAATTCTTTTTAAGGTGAGCAAACTAACCCCGCAATGTCTTTGCTACTAAAGTATGGATGACGTTTAACAGCAGCTATTTTCATCCGAACCATTGCATCTGGAATGAGCAACCTGGAAAGGATGTTATATTTTCCGATTTGATCTTTTTGAGAAGAGATCCAGTGTTTCAGCAATATAAATCACCTATTAACTATCAAGAATATCAACTGAATAAGTGCTAATAAATTAAGTAAATTACCTCACTATACGCATATCACTTACTTTGAAATAAGATCTTCGGCAGAAGTGCAAATTTTCGGTTTCATGGGAAATGAATAATCGCAGGATGCTATTTTGACATAAGTTCTTTCTAATGTATCAGCCTCAAATGGCGGCTTGCCGACCAACATGCAATACAGGATACAACCAATGGACCACGCTTCGGACTCTTTCGAATGACCTTCTCGTTTAAGTACCTGCAAAATTTATCCTTTTTCATTCATCTTATTTTTTCCCAAGCTGCTTTCCTTACAAAAATTTTCATCAAATTTAACAGAAACTGGATGTCGCAAAAGAAAACATATTACAGTGCTGCATTAATAGCAATCACCGTCAATAGAAATGATAAGAACCACTTATCAGGAAGTGATAAGATAAGACATTAAAGATCTATTACTTATGAGATACGAAAGCTTCCATCACTTTAATAATCATCGTCGCAAAATTGGTCAGAAAATGGGATAGATATAATTATTTTATTCGAAGTCATCGCTTAATTATCCGCATGGCAGCAACGCATTGCCGCTAAATCAACGATTTTCAATTTATAAAAAATCACTTCTCCCTTATTCAGCCCGATGCTTCCAGAAAAGAATACCAGTTTCAATAAAAAAAAAGCTCGATAAGATTTCTGAGACTAAAAAAACAAAAATATGTTCCAGGCTTATTTACTACTCCAAAAAAAGTGGAATGGTTCACAAGATAAGAAAGAGGGAAAAATGATTGTAATGCACAAAAGAGAATGAATGGAACTGAAGGAGAATCCGCTCTTAGAAAATGATACTTTTGGTAAGTTAAAAAAAATGGGGGGATGAAAAGAAAAGGAAAGAAGAGAACCGATATTTTAATATTGTAAAATGTTACGAAAATTATGCGTTAGGAATGAGTGGAAAAAAACATGCATACCTGTGGCGAAAGATAATTTGGCGTTCCACAAACATTCAAAGAGGAATATGGCAAATCACTTAGTTTCAAAGACAATCCAAAATCTGCCAATTTAACCTATAATTTAGCTTCTGCACCAACAAAAAACGTTCAATAATTCGAGCAAGCGAAAATTTTCGTTTGGAATAGAGGAGATTCCCACAACAAGCCAGTTCTTGCTCCCGTCGAATAACACATTTAAATGACTAGTTGATAAATAAATAGTCAGTTGCATTAAGCGCAGAATATGGATATAGAAGTAGTTCTTTACTAAAGAAATTAATTATAAGTTAAATGAGTTTTCTTAACATATCTTGCTGGAGAAAATATCCCAATTAAAAATTAATATATTAATGAATGGAGATTGAAATTACCTGATCGTTATTGCTAAGGAGAATATTACCGGGTTTCAGATCACGATGCAAAATACCAACTTCTTCGTGTAAATATGTGACGGCGTCAACAATTTGCAATAAATACATTCGGGCACTGTGATCCCTTAGTCGTCCTCCTGAAGCGAAGGAAAACTGTGAAGAAAAAGAAAAAGAGGAAGGTAACAGAAAACGTTTCTATTAGAATGAATAGTAGTATGTTATTAGTGACATTAACCTAAGAAGTAGTAGTTGGAACCTCTATAACTAACCGAACCTGTAAAAAAAATCCCGAAATACTGCGAAATTACGCCTTAACATCATTACGACCTAATTAAGTGCATTTTTTTCCATAAGTCTTGCTATTTTGGATAATTATAAAGATCAAATATTTAAAAATGAAAAAAAAACAACTGCTGATAACAGTTTTGGCAAGTAAAATAAATTGGACTAAAATTTTGTGATACTTCCAACAGCACCTAGATGTCAGTGATATCTAAGACGCGATAGTGATATCCAGAAGGCAATACATGACTAAAACCAAAAGGTCGGAAATTTAATCCCTAGTTTCAGAAGCTTCAGAAACATATTCAGGTACGAGATAATGTGTTAAGGAAGTGATAGGGCACGAAATAAGAGTTTATTTTTTTATTTTTTGCTCAGCAGTACAATCCAAAAAAGCAACAAACCAGGTGCATTTTGGATACGACAAAGGAGGGTTCCGTTATGACAAAGTTCAAGAACCATATAGACATTGATATTATCTTCGAAACAGCCCAAAAATTTGACCACATTTGGATGGTTCAGTGGCTCGTGGATAGCTATCTCTTTGCGCATCTTTTCCAATTGTGAATGTTTGATGAGACGACTTTTCGGAACAATTTTCAATGCCACTTCCATTGCAGACGATGAGTCTTTTGCTGCATAACAACGCGCAAAACCTCCCTCAAATACTGCAGATCATCTTTTTTCCTCACTCTCATTTCATAAATTCAAACTTTACATTTTGTCGGATAATTCAATTAAACGTTGATCAGGAAGTAATGGTAGCAGAGTTACTTGAAGCAGAAAGACTGCTTTTCAAAAATAAGCATAGATAATAATGGAAAGTGAAGGATTGAGTTCAATAACCAAATTAAGATGATAATAAAGACAAAAATAGCAAATCGAATAGGAATCGATATATTGATGCAAAGACTTATTTTTGTATGAAAGGAAAATTACCTTACCTTACCAAGATAAAGTGTTGGTGCATAATGATGAAAACTATGTGGCTCATAGAGAATACTCGGCAAAACTTCCTTGACTGCTGCATCATCCGTATGTTCATTATTTGGATTACCATTTGAAGTACAAGGGCCTAACTGTTCCAACTTTGGTGCCATACACTGAAATTTTTTAGTCAACACTTATGAGCAGTACAAATTATAAATTTAAGGTACCGACGAATGCATAATATAAACAAGAATTTAAGGATGAGAAATGAAGAGATAATTATGCAAAAAGAGCTGTAACAGTATTGTAAAAGAAGAGACAAAAGCAATTCACTACAATGAGTGATTCAAGGGAAGAAAGAAACGAACCTATGCTAACATTCACGGGGGAGAGAGACGGAAAGAGATTGTAACCGAGAAGAAATCGTATCAAACGCAAGATGGCATCCATCCTTCACTTCTTTCTTTTTAGATTATTTAGGTGGCGGCAAAAATGAACTAATTTTTTTCTTTTTCTTCTCAGCATGGCAGATCTAATCTATTTCATCTTCGTTAACTTCTAATCCTCACTTTCACCCCATATAACTTTAGGCACTATATCACAGCTGGCGTTTAAGATTACTTATTATATATATCTATAATACTTATTAAGAATGCTTATTAATTATAAATTATAATATTAACTATAAATGCTTATTAAGAATCGGCCATTTAAATTTCTTCTTATGCTTTGGTAGTGTAAACAGATACGCGAATAAGGATATGACAGTCATAGAAGATAGTAAAGAACGCAGATCAACAATATATAATATAATCTGATGTCATAATAACTCTACTCTTCCACTTTTTCTTAACTAATCTGATCTGATCTCTTCCAGCCAATATCTATTATAACCTTTTTATCATCAAATACGACATGTCACATAGGTATAAAGCATATAAAGGAAAGACGATATTACAATAACGAAGTTGGAAGTTTATGTAGTAAATTTTTCAAATGAGGCTGACCGTTTAGAAGTAGAAGAGCAAAAATCGAATTTCTAATATAACGGAAGTAATATGAACAAACGAATTGCCTTCACTTTTTTTTATTCCATAGAGTGGATCTCATCACGACACAATCTTGAATGACACGATGCATGACGTACCTCAGATGACGTGAAACGTGAAATAACACCTTGTAACATGCACGTGACATAACTACAAACAGTCTGAACTGAATGCAGCATGACGCAATCCCAAACGAGGCAGAATGTAATACAATCTCAAGTTAATTCTGCATAGGATTATTTGAAGTGCTTTGTGACACGTTTTAAAATAACGCATGTGAAAACGCCGTTAATCATTGAAGCATTGAAAGGAGAAATGACTGAATATACTGCACAGAAAGCAAGAAGGAAAACGCTGCAAGAAAATACCACGTTGTATCAATTTGATACATGATCGTGCAGATATGTGTCGAAAGGGATCGGAAGAGAAGAAACCAACTTATATAATTCTAAGGTAAGTGCAACAATGATACATATCCGTAATTATCTGGAAAATTGATTTATAAGATTTTCGAAATGAAATGTTTGGAGGAATTAAGGCCATAAAGAATGTAGAGAAAAGAAAATCGTTGTAACAGTAATGGAAATGCTGAACAAGGAAAGAAAACATTGTGTAGAAGAGAAGGAAGTATACGAGTGTAGAGGGCAAAGGTAGCGGATGACAAGTTATCTAACCTGTGATTGTTCCTTTGACCAACCATAAGACAGAGACATTTGGTGACATCTGAAAATGATAGCAATGGCATGTGAAATAGTTTACCTGCCACAAAAAACTAATGAAAATCCCGACAAGTGTGCAATGATAACAACGATAATGATAATAGAACTGGCGAACGGAAGTCGTACTGTCTGTCTTGCTACTCTCGAATAAAAAATTGAACTAAAAAGGGATCTAGGAACCGTATGAGCCGTATAATAAAATATGAGCAATATAATAAACAAATAGATAGTAACATAAGAAATACATCAAAAAGGCAGTGAAGTGTTATCCGAGAAGTAGGATTTACAAAAAAATTTCAGGCTAAATCTTCTCAAAATGAATGAGAAATGGATGAGGGCTGCCGAAAAAAGGAAATACGGAATTAAGAGATAAAGATGAAGCTGTACAATCATTTTCGAGGATGACACCTGGCCATTTAAGCTTCAAGTTGAATATTTGTAAACCGCTTGATAATTTCAATGTATCTATGGATGAATTTAAACAATGACATCATGAAGTGTTTACAGAAAATAACTGTTGTAATGATGATAATATTAGTGTTGATATTATTGATGATAATACTGATATTGATGACAGTGAATAGTAAAAAGGAGTAGAAAGGATGAGATATAACAGTTGGATAGAATACTTCATACGGAAAAGTGACAAGCAACAGGAAATTGCCTGCAACTTATGCGGGAAAAAATGTATAATAGAGCAGAGAATTGAAAAAAGAATGATAGAAAGGTTATATAACAATAGAAAGTGGCTAATTAGAAATGGTTTAAAAATTTATTTCTTCCCTTTATATTGACGCAGTAGAAAGGTGACACTGCTGCTATTATCTACCTGTTATTCTTCTGAACAGTAGCAGAAGCGCAGCAACCAATTGACCTACTTCTAGGATATGATCAAGAGACGAAACAAGAAAGACGAGTTACAAATCTCTGAAAAGGTGAAGGAAGAATCATTTCTCTCTCCTTCTCACACTTCCAGATTCACAGTCTGCAAATGAGAAAAAACGGAACGATTTTGCAACGATAATTGATAATTGTTCGCTGCGAAGATCAACAATTGTAATTAAAAACTTTCTCTCTCAATCACATAACATACTTCCTCCAGTAATTGAAACCTTTGCCAGGTTATCGATACTAATGATGAGATCAATAGAATGCGTGTTTGGGACTGTATTGCCGATGAAATCATTGCAATACTTCCCTTGGTTCGTTGTCGATAAAATTGCAGCTCTGAAGCTTCAAGCCAGCCTCGCTTTTTATTATTTTGATCTAACCAGGATATAAAAAACAATAATGATTTGAGTAAGAAAAGTCAAGAACAAAGTTGTCCAGAACTCTCGAGAAAAAAGTACGATTTTGAATTTACACAGCAACCTTACCTAAGTATTCAATGAAAAAGAGTTGAAAATTCATTCTCAACTTCCTTATTATTTTAATCAATACCTTTCTCGCATTTACATTCCTTTACCTTTCAGTCTCAGATTATTTACATTTGGTAGCGTAATTCCTACAATTGCTGAAAAAAACCAAAAATTACTTCATTTCAAGGGGAAGAAAGACTCAGTAAAAATGGACAAACGAACAGGTGGGCAGACAAACGCTTATACATATTGTGGACAATTTAACAATTGAAAGGAATGATAAGGAAGTGATGTGAATGTATGAATTAGCGATTAAAAAGAAAAGTAAAACATAATAGAAAGCGGCATGACCAATTTTAAATTACACAATAATTGCAAATATCAAATCCTACGAGCTATTAATCCACGCTCTGTCCTTCATTCATGCAAATTTTTTACTGGAACTATCAGTAATATGCTTTTTTTGAATTCTATAAGTAATACTATCTATTTATCTGTCTACCTGCTATCTTATATAGAATCATTTCGCCCACATTTTCAATTTTATTTTGTCGGAATAATTTCTACATAAATTAAATTAAAACTCATTAGATGTAAATTATTCCAAAATCTCAGCCGGAAATCAAGGAGAGAACTGTTTCGTAGTTGGAAACGTAAACCTTTTCCGAAAATATCAGTGAATGATTATGTCCGTAGATATAAAAATTGCAGATGACCTAACTTGATTGACTTTACAGATTGAAAGGTAGGACCAGCTAGATCTTCAGCTACAATGAACTTAGAATGAGAAGGAAAACCGTTCGAAATTGTAAGAAGTGATTTCCTTTGAATCTGGAAAAAACACTGGAGCCAAAATATTTACATGAACATCGTCCGACATAATCAGCAGTGACTTGCCAGAAAACCTACTCAAAAGAACCTTGAAGTAATAAGTAAGTGATGCTTATCATAGTAGAAGACAACCTGATCAACGGTGAATCAGTACTAAACGTGGAATGGATGAAAAGTTAAAAGGGAATTCAGTGGCAATTTTTGAAAGTGAAAAAAGAAGAAAGGAATGACCACTCCCTGCGCCCTCCCGTCTCTCGGTGATACAGAGACTCTCGAAGTGCCTCACCCTGCTAGAGTGTCAAGTGAAGGTGACGAAGCCGAGACATCCTCTCCTTGCCCTGGCCACTCGTCACGACGCTCCCGTGTCCCGTGCGTTCTCCGTGCCCTTGCACACGTCTCTCTCCTTATTTGTCCGTGCACACACACTCAGTGTTGCTGGTAACAATCGAGTACAATAGTTAGGGATGGATACATTGAAATGTAGTGAGATAGAAGGGAAATGGAAGAGAACAGGAAGGAAATGATAAAAATAATGGAAAATGCAACGAAGTGTAATGATGCGGAAGGATAGCCGTGTGGACAGGACGCGATGATGATAATAGATCATAAATTATGCCGTCATCGGCGGGGTACCATTGGTATCTTCTCCTCCTCCCTTCCCTCTTACCAAAAGTTCAAGTAGAGACTGCTAACTCTCACATGGAGGTGTTACCGATAAATCTTTAGATAGCTAACCTCTTCAACACCACTGTCACAACTTTATCATAACAAGTGGTTAGCTGTGAAGTTTACTCATATAAATTCGCGGCTTATCAGCAGACTTAATTAGTAATGAAAACAAAAAAGCCAAGAAGGAATAAATTAAACTGAATAAAGAGATTTAATATATAGGAGAATTTCAATGTTATACTGCTTACTTAGGCTGAAATGTTGCTAAACTAAATTGCTAAGAATGCAATTCATATTCATCATTCCTTTCTCACTTCATCTTTCTAGATTTGTCACTCAAATTTATCACTCCACTCATACAAACCTCCCCAATAGTCAGCCGTAAATTCATCTTATCTCTGCCGAAAACTTCCGGTATTTTCTTGAGAAAATTAGTAGGACAGCTCAAAATCATTTTTATTCTCAACTCCAACAATGTCTCCATAACTGTTTTTTCAAAAAAATTCGGAGTTTTACAGAACAGAAGCATTTTGTATTTTTACGAGACGAGATGCTTAATCAAGAAGACTTAACGTATCTTCTCTGCTCACCTTTCATCTCTTCGAGCATTTTCTCACAAAAGCACGGTATAGTTATATCGTTTCAACATGTAATAAACTGTTTGCAGAGATAGTCATCACAAGTAAGTCATCTTTCATAATAATAGCGTCAATTTACACCACTTAAGTTCATTCCGAGCATTATTGTGAGCAATTTTCTGCTAATATTACTAAACTGTATAATTATAATGTTAATCTCTTTTTCTTCAATAAAATAGAACCTTCAAATAAGAAAAAGTGAAGGGATCGTTGATATATTCCTTTTGTTATACAAAAAAATTAAAAAATTTGTTCCATATCATTGCGTCACGGTAAATTCACGTAAATCCACGTTAAATTCATGTAAATCACGCTAACGCTAAATTGGCTAAATTGGGATTCAAAAGTTGAAATGCATAATTTGCTTGCAATAACGTCTAAAGTAATGTGATCTGTTATTATCATTACATTAATAACAACGATAATAACAGTCGATCAGTTCCATAGCAAACAACTGGAATCACTGCAATTACTTTACTGCTTCCTTTTCATTTGTTTTGCTGCCACGTCGACTAGAATAACTCTGACATTTCATCCTTTACAGTTATCACTCTTCGACAATATCGATCGAACTGATTACTGCCTCTCCTCATCCGTTTGGACGCTTGAGCTATTACGCGCGTACAGAAGCACATTCTGCAGGTGTTTAGATTCTGACGTTATTTTAAAGTCTTCCTGTATTTTGACTCTCTACTAATGTCATCCTTCTTGAATCAACAGTCTACTTCGCTGATAAGATTACAAAAGCTGAGTCACTATTTCCTTCTTTCTTCCATTGATGAAATCAATTCTTTTTTCACATTTTTACCTTCACTGCAATAAATCTTTCTTCTCTTCTACCAGTTCTTCGAGACTGATAGAACCCGGTGTATGTTATTTGAAGTGATTAATTTTTTTTTCTTTTCCGCTCATTTTCTGTAATTTCTCGTTGTCACTCATTTTCTTCATTGCATCGAATTGGAAGAATTGCTGACTTATTTCCCTTTCAAATAATATTTATTCAATTTCCATTCATATACTTATTTGATTTTATCTTTAAGGCATATAAAAGTATTTCTCGAAGGGAAGAATCTGTGGATATTTGGAATCATTCTTTATGTATAGAACAACTTTCCATTTGATAATTTCAATCCACTTAATTTTAATCAACTTTTTACTCGATAATTTTACTTGTTGATATTGTTTATCATTTTCACTAATCACACCAACAAAAGATTTGTCAGCAATTCGAATACAAATACTAGTTGTAAAGTTGAAAAATGCGACGTAACTGATAATTTAGTTTGGAAAAATTTAAGGTAAACTTTTGACGATTTCAGAGAAACGAATGAAATAGACAACCTAAGGAAAGTATCAATAAATCTAACAAACTTCACAATTATCTCTTTACCACTTCTCTTTCTAGCAGAACCAGTTGTCGAAAAAAATCGTTTCCAACAAAATCTTTTTCTTTCCTTTTAGTTCATGCTGTTTATATCTTCCCTTATCATCTTTTTACTTGTCATTTATGTGAAACAGTTGATCACTGTATTGCTGTTCCACCTCTCACAAGTTCATTTCAATTTCATATGTTTATTATGATTGTGGTACAGTCCGCAATATGATAATAACTAATATATAGTGAAGTAATTAAGATAAAAAGAGCACTAGAGATGAAGTGATGACAATGATTATGGTAGAAAAAACTTTTAGTGATAAGTTTTGTTCCTGTAATAATTCAAATAAAATAGCTAAATTTAAAAGATGAAAACGAACCTAAATTTGAATGTTTTGTATAATATTACAGCAAATGGATATTCAAAAGCAATTGTATTTTTGGGAATCAAATATATAAATTATAGATATGAGTATCGATATAAATGTTTTGACTACTGCAGCTCGGCTTGCTATGGATCAAGCTTATTGTCCCTACAGCAATTTTGCTGTGGGCGCCGCTTTACTGACAAAAGATGGCAAAGTGATTACAGGAGGTTTTTTATTTTCTTCCCCGAAAGCCCCAAGCAAAAAGTGATCCATTCAATTGCTGGTGAATGACCTTCTAAAATAATAGTGAAATGGTAACTGTTATTTTTTAATGAATTTAACTTCTAGAAAGATTGCAGGAAATGTAGAAAATGCATCTTACGGCGGAACAATATGTGCGGAAAGAAGTGCAGTAGTACGAGCCATAGCTGAAGGATATCGAGAATTTCAAGTAATCGCAGTTTGCACGTCCTCAGCTGAGCCCAGTTCTCCTTGTGGAATTTGTCGGCAGTTTCTTATTGAATTTGGCGACATGAAAGTATGTTTTTTCACACTCAAGCCCAAATTGAAAAGTTCCTTTGGCTGTTTTCCCTTTGCACGAAAAAGCTATGCTGATACTCACGTACGGATATTATACTTCTTAAAGATGTCCTTAAAGAGAAGTTGAAAAACGTCCTCAATGATTGAATAATTAATTGATGCTTTCCAGGTAATAATGACATCGTCACGATCTGATAAACGAATAGAAATGCAACTCTCACAATTGCTACCAATGTCTTTTACATTGAATGATTTGAAGCATTAAAATGTGTTTATTATTCTTTGTCTCATTTAAATATTTAACAAATAAGTCAATTTTCAAGTGAAATCTTCCTTCAAAATAGTTTGATATTCTCTTAATTCATTAATTGTTGATAAATTATTCAATCTCATTAACAGATACCCAATAAAAGATGAAATAATTATAAATCATATTTCAATATCATATCATCGAAAAATTTCTGAAGTAAAGCAGTTCTGAAAGAACTGTGCGATGATAGAACAGAAATTCCGAATAAGTTACCTTCTAATGTCTAAATCTATATAAGTTTCCATCGATTCCTTACCATATATATATAAACCATTTCGCAAGTAGATAAATGATAAATAATATAATTTTTCCTAAATATTTGCAGTTCACAAGAATTCAAATTAACAACAATTGACAATAACTCGAGTTCGCGTAGGTAAGAAATAATAATTTTTTCATAATATCTGCTGCCTGAAACTCGCAAAGATTACTATTCTCTTCGTATTTTTGCATTTGTTTCATTTTTGATTTCATTTAGTTACACAGATTTACGTTAAGATAAATCTGTTTGAAAGTCTAAAAGGAAAAATGAAACATCTTCGCTTATTTTCGTTTTTCTCTTTTTGCATGTTTCATGAGCACTTTGTAAGCAATGAAAACCATTGCATGAAATGCAGCAAAATTCACGTTTTGTCAACTCATTAATTTACGAAGCACAGAGAATTTCATCATATTTAAATTAAATCCAAAAAAAATAGAAAATGATAGATTGTTGTCACGCCATTAGTGTTTCATCAATATTTATATATGTTTGCTGATTGAATTTTGCTGTAATGCTAATTTGCTACAATTAAGATTAGATTAGAATTCGAGACGATTAAGATAGATATATCTACACAGTGGCAGATAGATTTTTTAAATATCCAAAAAACTGCTATAAAATAATCAATTTGATCTAAAAAATCTAAACATGCATAGTAAAGCTTATCATAATTTTTCAAAGATTCAATATTATTGTCATTCAGTGGTGAGCGATTTTAAAAGTGCTTCAGAATAATGTGTGAAAGCCAAAATAAATCAATCAAAATATGCGAATAAACCAATTAATACGTCAAAATGAATATCAGTGCTTATGAACAACTAGCACTTAATAATATTCTATAATTTAGCTTATGAAAAAACCATACAATTTTGAAACATTCAATTATGAATTTTTCAATACTCACTTTTAAGCTGTTGCAACCAAAGGATTAATTTTAAAAGAGATAAATAAGATTAATTTTAAAATATTTTGCAACACATTTAAAACGAATTAAAAGAAGACAGGCAAAAAATAAGAAATTATAAACATAAGATTTTCCCAATCATCTTATGACTCTTGCACTTGATTTTGCCATAATAATTAGCTGTTAATCAAGTTGAAAGGCGAAATATTCTAAACTACGCCATTATAACTCGCTATAAAAAGCTGTAAGTCAGATTAATTACTAAATCACTTTGATTGTTACGGAACTGTCGATTCTGCTTCATTCATATTTCATCGCATAGTTTCGGATCAAGCAGTCTTTCTGTTGTCTACTGAAACTTTCACTTTAGCTAATATTTTGTTCCCAAATTTCCTCAAACTTTAATATTTTAAAAACGACCCATCCCTCAAGTGACTTCCATTCCATCTTCCTCTACTTCACTTCATTTCAATAGATTCGATCGGATCGCAACGGTGAACATGCGGACAATATTTGAATATTTTTACATAACTGTGAGCAATACAATAATACAAGTTCTCAATGTTTTTAAATCTGAATCCATTCCTTTTGGAATATTGGAGTAATCCCATCACGGAAATAAAACCTTAATTCGGCTTTGTTAATATTTTTGGTGAACTTAACTTATCCTTACCATTTTAGTAATCGAACTTTTGATCCCAAATCTCCTTTTTGATTTCCAATCCAGTTACGTGTGAGAACTTCCATTCTCTAACATATTCCAAAGAAATTTCAGCTGGGAAATGACTCTTTCTTAGAGGTAAAAAATATTCCTCATTTAAGAAGGCCTACAGTTATTCTTATGAGATTACCTTTTCTGTTTATTTCTATTAATACTAATCAATTTTTTCTTTATTTTATACAATTATGGAAATTTTAAATGACAACTTTTAATCACTGGATCACTATTGAATGATGCAATGTATACGAAATTTTATACGAAATCCTTGCAAGATTATCACCAGAAAACCAATTACACATAATTGATTCTTCACAGAATCAGTCGATACTATTGCGGTAATCCTTTTTTTCACACATAATTTAATCCACTTTGTACCTCAAAAATCATCAAATGCTTAAAACTGAATATACAAATGAAAGTGATACTGTTATGAACAAGAAAGTGATACTGACTACAGTAGCATGGCGATAGCGTAAATATCTCCATATAATTATTATAAACAATTTTTTATGAGCACTAATAAAATCGAATGGTGTGATAAAAATAACAAATCATGTTAAACAATACTATGAATCACAATTATGTATATATAAATATGTGCACTGAGTTTTACTGTATCATCACAATGTCTATCTTTTTCCCTCTATTCCCTTACTCCTTCAACTTATAACAGCAAACAAAGAAAAAATGTAATCACGAACAAGCAAGGGAAGAAAGATGAAGAACAATTTATTGGAATTGTGGTTATTTTGTTTGTGGTGAATTCCCAAATCTTATAAAATTTTCCAATAATAATAATGGATTAGGAAATCATTTATTGCCGACAAAATATAAGTTAACTTATTTTTAGTTAAAAAACAACATATAAAAAACATGAAAATAACATACACATACACACAGACATGGACAGATAAACAAAGTACACACACTACACGGTCAAGGGACAACGGTAGAATAATATCCCTAAGTCCATATAAAATGCCTATAGAAAAACTGACCAAATACAGCAGATCGAATTGAATGGTTTAACTGATAGCTTCCTTCATTATTTATCTTGACTGTTAAGATATAAATATCCGAACTCAGTATGTAAACGTATAAAGACATTCCTGGAGAATAACTAGATAGATTTGATCATCTCTACTATTGATTTGTAGTCACAAAATTTTAAAGCAAATGATCTCTTGCTACTTGCTGCCTCATATGACAAACAATTTTCACTTGAAATATCCCGGCAGTTTCACAACGTTAAATTGCTGTAATGCTAGTAACAATAGAGCTAATATAAATAATCAAATAATCGAAATAATACGGGTTGATCGAAATCAAATAACATGTATAATTTTGTATTTACAAGGAAAAAGAGCGGAATTATGCGACTGCAACATTTCCTGAATGAATTCATTTCTCGATACATTTGGGTGGAAAATAATATTCAACAAAGAAAACCACTTAGTGTTCATGAAAAATACAATTTTTGTACAAAAAATGGAAATAACTAGTTTAAACGGGAAATAAAAAAAAATAAAAAAAAACTCGAACTACAAGATAGGAAGGACAAAATAAGAAATGAAGTGAAGGAGGAGAAAAGACTGATTCATTTATTTGGAATGATTTCACACTTTGTGGGATCTCGATAAGGAAAACGACGGATTGAGAATTTTTAAATCTAATCAAATTCTATAATCTATTTATCTGTTGCTAAATAACTTTCTTTGAATTAAAACTGAAAAAATTAAGTAAAGTTAATCATATATATTATCGCCATTTAATCAACAAATTATTTGAGTATTCATGATATTTAAGTAATCGACTTTGCTAACCTATATATCGAAGAACTAATGAAACAATACTGAATAAATGCAAACGACCGTATAAAAATGAAAAAATCGATATTAGGAAATAATAAAAACATACAATTCAGTAATAATCTCGGATGAATTTTCCAGAATGTTTGAGAAACCATTCGAGCGAAGCTTATCCATAAATTACACTACTGCAAATTAATATTCATTTCAATCTTCTCGATCTCAACTCTTAATTTAGGCCCTTTTTACAATAAAATTAACACTGAATTTCTTGCTTTCATAAAATTAAGCTTCAATACAACAATATAATTCTCACTTTCCATTTTTGAAATGAAACACGATGTTTCCATTCAGCCAATCGTGACTTTGTTGTTAAATGTATCCAGATAATCGATCACAGCTTTGTAGCAAAAGGCATATTGTTCCTAAAAAATGAAGTATTAGGCCAATATTTTCACTGTTTAATGTTGAATTCCCTTTTAAAGGAAATCTTAACCAAATTTAAGAAACTACAATAAATGATATACGCACGTCTAATTAAACCTGAGCTATCATGGTATTTTTACCATTAATACAAATCTAAGAGAAATAAAAACTTGTTATTACTCCATTCATATATACTTTTCAGAACAATACTGTTTCAAGGCAAACAGGAAAAAAGCTGTTACAAGCTTTCAAATTTGTTTTTAAGAAATTAGAAAAAAGATACAAATTTTGTGAACATAAGTGGTCTCTTCTGCTGTAAACTTCGGACAGTTTGAAATACATCAATACGATTTTCCGCTTTAAGTCTTTCGAGCAATAACGACATACAACAATAAAGACCCGTTTTGGACGATCCGTCTCTAGAAATGAGAAATTCAGCGTTTTGCACGTGGGACAATTTAGTTAAAGCAAAAAATAATCCTAATAATCTAATGAATGATTTAGACAGAGACGATTTGACATTTCGAATGACTAAACTCGAAGATCGATCTAAAATTGTTCCTCTTGTTGTCATGCTACCACTAGAGCCATAATGAATGAAAGGACTCAGAGCATAATTATCATCTTAATAAAATCTACTGAATTATTTTCTATTGATGAATAAGGAATGTTTGAATGATTACTAATTCGAAAAAAACATTGATAGAAGACCTTGAATGTAGAATAATGGGGCCTGCTTCTTGATGATCACTTTGTAGGGAAAGCACTCGACTTATTAAATCAATTATTGATTCAGTCGATTCCGGTAGTACTTTATCTCTCGGCCAACACAAATAAGCATATTGTATCATCTCTCGATATGTTTTTTCCTGAAGAGATTTTTTGTTTGTTAATTTAGAAAAAAATTTCAATTTGAAAAAATTTCAGAAGTAGAAGTGTCCAAGAATTATAAATTTGTCGAAGATAAAAAAATCCAAAGTTTGAAAATATTAGACAACAGTATTGCAATTAACTCTTTAGTAAATGAGAAATATATTTTAAAAAAATTAGCAAAACCAATATATTCAAGGAATCAGTTTTGCTTTTCAAACTATAATAATCAATCATTCTTCCTCATGAACCTGAATATATCATAACACAAATACATATGACATAATATTTTTATTTATTGATTGAAGGAAAAAAGTGCTAACTTTTGCAAACTTATAAGTAAACTTTCTAAGGGCAAATGTTGGAAACAATTCTTCTCCAATTAGTTTGATTGATACTTCCCCATCGCGTCCAAACGTTTTTATACGTCCTACTTCACCCGGCCAATACTAAAATTTAGAATAAGAAATATGAAAAAATAAATAATTCAAGAACTCGTTTTTCCTTCTTCAACTTTCAGTTCGTTAAAATTAAAAGTTTTATTAAACTAGATCAAGGACCAAAAATTTACTTTTTCAGTTGGCATAAATTCGACTTCAGATGACAACATTACAACAGCCCGTGAATTTTGCTCTGCAATCATACACCAGAAATCATAGCATGTTTGCTCATCCATTGGATCTTGTGCTAGGATGTAAGGGTAAAAATAACCCTGAAATTAACAACTAGCGATTAAAACAACAAACGATAATAGTATCCCATATATTACAGCGATAAAAAAAATAAGAGAATATGAAAACACGAATTTTGTTCAGACTTTCAACCTTTAAGGTAACAAATAATACTTCCATCACTTATTTATTAGTTAAAATGGTTCAAAAAATTATCAAAATCAGCACCTTAACTAGAGAGGCATTAATATAAGTTGAATCGTTAACACTTCCAATAACAACTGGCAAAACGATACGACAGTGATCAAATGGAACGGCGTTCTCGTTACGATTCTTCCCTACATTCTCTGGCTTATGCGCAAAATTACATGTCCGACGTGGTTCAAGCGTACGCTCGAGTCGCTAAATAAATTAAAAACAAAATTTATACTATCTCTCGAAACAAATCGTCAAACAGCGAATTCTCCAGATCTCATGACGCTATATAATCTTTTCATTTAATCTAACAATGCGAATGACAGTGCCAATGCTAATTTGCATTATGCTATTAACTATCGGTGAAAAACATTGCAAGTAGAAACGTGGAATAAACGTAAATACCTTGTATTCAGCCTCCATAGCAGTTTGTATTTTCTCAGAGTTAACAGTATCACTGTTAACTTGCTGCAACTTTGAAACTGGTCGCTTTACAATAACACTAAATGCTGATCGGTTAGACGAGATCTGTTGTTCGCGAAGCTGTGGTTCATTTAGCAAACGATAATGTTCACGAAACTGACCTACTTCGATATCAGTTTCACCAAACATATACCATTCAGCCAATGCCTTGTAAATAAAAAGATACTGCTCCTGAAATATATTTTCTCTATATGTAATGTTAAAAGGTCCAAATTTATACATTCTCAAAAATTCTCAGGTTTGCAATTGATCTTCATAAGCAATGTAAAAAGAAATATAAGATTAAATAGCTAGAGCAAAACATATCGACAAATTATTAATGCTAAATAATAAAACAATAAAAAGAAAAAAAAATCCTTCATTTTATTAGATATATTTAAAAAAATTCTACAATAACGAAAAATACAAACTTACAGCATTCTGAACCATAGTATTTCGTTGCTTCCTCATTTCAGACACAAAACCAAATACATCTGCTTTACCTTCCTCAATACACTGGTCCAACAAACTATCAATTGCAATGAACGTACCTGTACGACCGACACCAGCACTACAACAACCATGTATTTAGTTTACTTTCTCTGTTTTTTTACTATTTATTCTCTCGATTCTTGTAAATACAAGCCATAATAGGATGATAAAATAAGACTGTTATGTAAAAAAAAAAGTATATGTTTTAATTTATACCTGCAATGAACGACTACAGGACCACGGATATAGTCGTCCAGTTTGCGTAATTTCGATAAAAATCGTAGCAAACCAGTAGTACATTCCGGTGCTTGCAAGTCGTTCCATGAGGTATAATGATACTGCACAACGTGAAGCACTTCTGCAAATAACATTTTTTGTATTAACAGTATTTTTCTTTTCAATAAAATATAAAATATTAAATCTTTCAAAAAGTCCAATGTAGTTATGTTTGTTGTGAAAAATCGAAAAAAAAAAGCTTGTATAAATCAGACACGATCCTTGTGATATTTTGCAAAAAACGTTATTCAAATTACCTGGTGTTTTAGTAACAAATTCCGTTTCTGCATGAACGTCATTCAATTGTGTATTGCTATTGCTACACCGTGAATTTCTTTTTGAATTAGAAGACATTTCGTTAAGAATCGAGTCAGCTGAGCCACGTACTGATGATGAACGGGATCTGAAAAATCCAACTAATAAAAACAGAGAAATGACAAGAAACTTTAACTTTATATCTCGAATATTCTCATCTCAATAGGCATATTTTCTCTACACAACCGATTAAGCATTGCCAAACTTTATATGCTTACCTTTGGCTTTACATGTCTAGTTTTATCTTTATGTACATCTTCAATAACTCGTGAAAATAACTTACTTTATATTTATAATGACAGCAGAAGGATCGGTGGTTATATCTCCAGTTATACTCGGAACTTCATATAAAATAATTGCGGGACTTCCAGAGAGAGAACCATTCGCTACTGTTGATTGGATTCGACGCACTTCAAAATTGCGTATTGCATAATCAGAATAGTAAATGGAATCAACTGGACGAACTTCTAATTTATCATATATCTTTGGCCCATCATCCGGCCAGTACTTCGCACACTGGCACTGAAAAAGCGATTCTTACTTACTAGTTAGTTTTCCGCTTACCAATATCCACCAATACTGCATACTCCGTAATCCATTCTTGAAGAAACCATAAAAGTACGGGAAACGGAACGGTAAGCACAAGCGGAGAATAAGTTAGAGGAGAGAACAGAGAACAGTATTACATAATAAGTATTGCGAAGAATAATCGGAAGCTTAATCTTATCGCTTCATTTCTTGAACAAATATAAACTAATCAAATCTGCTACAAATTAAAAATTCCTAATATTAAAAAATTTAAAATTAAAGGAAGAACAAAACCACAAACTCGGTTTCTTTCATAGAGATTGGCAACCATGACAATAACCCGCACTTTATGCTCCCAGATCATACGCCAAAAATCATCCGTACTAGCATCTAGAGGACCCTGTGATGCAATGAACATTTTACGACCTTTGTATCCCTGAAAAAAGAGTCCTTAGAGCCCTTCGGTTTTGCGCATGTAGAAAAAGCAGCAGGTCATTCCTGAATGGAAATAAAACTTCCAATATTATATCGCTTCTATTGTTCTAAGTTCACAATGAGAATAACTTGAAAGATCTGCAAGTACTATTTTTTCTTCTTCCATAATAATTTTAATACATAGTATTTATTCGTCACCAAGCAAATAAAAAAGTACTTGAAAATATGAATACAAATGAGGATTGCAAAAAAACAAATCTTACTATTATTTATCAAACAATTGTCAATATAACAATTGATGCAAAGCCGAGTATCATACTCCGAATTTATTTCCCCAGAACTATCTAGTATAATCAAATGGGGTCAAGCCATATCATGAAAATAGATGGCTAATTCCGTCGGTTACAATAAAATCACTTTATATTATGTGTAGTAATATCAGACCGAAAAAAGCTAATGGTGTTACCACACAACTAGAAGAAAAAAAGATGAAAATTAATTTGTATAACATAATAACCTTGACAAAATTTGCGTTGATATAATCAGTCGATGGATCGTTTCCAATAACTGATAACTTGACACGTGTAGCATCGAATGCCTTTATATCATTATAACGATTTTTGTGAGCATTTTCGAGACGCTCCGAAGCAGTTGACTCCATTGAACGATAATTCGGCAAAGCCTATAAAAAAAGCATTAATAGTTAGTGTTGAATGGTTTCCAAAAATGAAGAAAGATAACGATTCTAGAACTACAATTGCAAATATCTACGGCCCTCTCATATATTTAAAAAAACATAGTGAAAAATAGTTCTGATCAAACAACAAGAGAAATCATAGTACATCAAACTCGGAAATGCATAGGTAATTGCTGTCACGACGTCGGATGGTATATTCTTCGGGTAGATCATCAACGAGTGTTGCATGGAAATGAGGCTTTAGAAGTATACGATTCTTACTCATCGGACATAGCTGTTTTATCATTCCACGTCTTAAAGTGCGGTAACCGTATTTATCATTAACAACAAATAACAAGTGAAGAGATCTAATTATTAATTTGCATTGCTAGTGAATAAAATTAATCATATAGAAACAGAAAGTGGCTTGCAAATTATGCACATCTAAAGTATCAAAGTAGAGAATACCTGTGCAAAATACAGGTAACAAGTGAGGAAACCAGCATGATGAATAAAACCAAAGAAAGCACACTGAACAATATCGTCATCCACGATTGAACCCATTGCTCTGCAATAAATATTTCATTAATCATCCATTAACACATAAATTGCCGATTGTAATTTGAGAAAAAGTTATTCATTTCAAATAACCAAATTTCGAAATATTAATTTTAAGATTAATAAACTGCCGTTCGACAAAAACTGAAGTTGAAGATAACTGAACCTCTTAATTTTTTCGGTGTCAAAACATAATGTAATGTTGTCATTCTAGCATAATTTAAATTATATTTAAAGTAATGATAAAAGCTCAAACATAATAATCCTTAAACCAAGTTGAACCAGTATAGTCATCTTCCAGTTCTCTGTTAAACTTACAAACAATCCAAAGCATACCATCAAAAGCTTCTAAGATTACAGGTTTAAAATATCCACTGAATCCGTACGCTGGACCGCTAACAATTAACTGTCGTGATGACCGAAAACGACGTGGGAGTTCCGAATTCTCACGATAACTAAACCAACGGTTTCGATCCAAAAATTGTTTTTCTCTGTCCTGATGTAACCATCTCCTTAAAAAACTATTGATCTTTATTAAAAATACATTATTTAATGCATAGACCAAAATTTACACATCAATCAAGGATCAACATAGAAAGAAGGCTCGTATGACAATAATTATTAAATGTAAATACTTGATGCAAACAGAATTTCAGGCAACGAAATTTACCGCTTTCTTTTCACAAAAAAAAGATCATTGTGTCGGAATGATTCACCACGCGTAGCATGATCACGATCAACGCGTGCAATCAAGAAACCCGTATATTTTAAACCAGGCTTCAATGCTGGATCCTCCGGTCGATGTCGACTCAAATATCTGTAATTGTCGATATAGAAAACTCACCTTTCGATAATTATTACTATAATTTCAATTTCTATTATATAACATACAAAACATTGCAGGGCTCTACACCAGCTGTAGTATTGCCATCACCAATAAATGTTTTCTTTGGATACTGCATATAACTTTCCGCGATATATGCAAAGTAACGTTTCTGTTTTGTATCCTGAAAAATCCCAAAATTTATTCAAACTTATTTCTTGCATGCATTGTTCAAAATACCTCAAAAGGTACTGGATATCTTTATCATCACATGACTGCTCATATCACGATCTTCTCTGGAAAAATCAAAGTGCCCCCTGCTCGATGGAATACTGACAACAATTAGAAAAGAGCTGTATTACAATACGAAAGAAACATAACGACAACGCACTGGTAGCACAATTATATGAAGTATTAGAAAAGAGGGAAAAGTAGATAAATTACTTGTTTGAACTGCTCATTCTGCAAATTATTGCTCATCGTTTTTAGGAATGTATCAACAATAAGTGAATCGGGAGCCGGCAAGCTCTCAATAACAACCTCCGGCGTCAATGGGACAATTGCAACATAATAACACCTATAAAACAAGAATAAAACCCTTGAAACCCATTCGCAGAAATTAGCACTAAACCGACTTGACGACTTCAGAACAAAAGAAAAGTAAAAGTCATAATTTTTAATCTACTTTTCAGGATCCACTTTAAGCATAAGGATTGTGTAATAAGATTTGGATAACATAAGGGTAAAATTGGATAGTAACATACGGTCTCAAAGACCCCTCGTCACTTAGATATAAATTACTTACGCTACAGGTCCGTTTACTTCATCCGGTTCGCTGTTGAATGTCAAACCAAATACTGTCCCGTTTTGTGATAACGAAGCTGGAGTATCGACAGCATCCGGTTGTGCAAAATCCGTTATACACTGCTCAGAAAATGTTGCATTTTCACTTCGACCGACGCCATTCTCAGCCCACACGAATGCAGTATAATTCCGATTTGGCTACAAGTTGGTATTTTTAAAAAAGTAAAAACAGCAATTTTAGAAAGTAAAAAGTTCCGAAAAGAATTCAGCTTAACAATCCTGAATAACATTTAATGATTTATCAATAGTTCAGTGATCAATAACAAAACAGTTGAAGAAACATGCTGTGTAACTCTTAGAATATATTGCACAAAAAAAATTTTGTTAGTGTAAATAAATTTTTAGAATAATTCATTGGTGAAAATATTATTCCCCCATTATATGGATAAAAAATTAAATACCTTCAACGGTCCAAAACGACAAGAATAAAAATCTGCTATAGCATCTGCACTCGTATAGCTGCTGTCATTATTATTGTAATTAGCGCACTGATTCTTTTCCTCTGCTGGGAAATCATCATTTGATATAATTCCTCCAGATGAAACATGTCGTATTTGTCCTCGTACTGTGACCTATCAAAATTTAATATTTTGATAAATTCTCAAGGTTTCAATTATTAAAATATTACACAGAACATTATCAAAATTGACGTACGTAGTATTTAGTAATACGTCCATTTGGTGTTTTTGGTGGCATCCATTCAACTTCACAATATAAACCACCCTGAAGATTGAGAACACGTATTTCACCCAGTGTTGGTGGTTCCGGAGCTAAAATCCATAGAGAAAATGATGCTGTGAAAAACTGTCAAATTTAAGCAAACTGAACTGGGATATTTTATTTATATATCCAACCAACTTTTTTTCCTATCCATATTCTCTTGCGAGTTAAAATGGAAATCAAAATTGTTGGCTAAGCAGAAAGTATTACTGAAAGTCCTAATGAAATTAAAAGATTAAAATTAAACATTTATTCTTTTTTCTCCAAACTTTCATGAGGAATACAATTTTTGAAACCGGTACGAATAACAATCGGGATTTACTAACCGTAATCTAATTTCGGGCACTTTCATTATGCAGTGCTGTTTATATGAATGCATTCATTTCTTATCAGTTGCAAAATTACAAAACTACAAGCAAAATTACCGCTTTCGGATGTTGTGAAGTGTTCGGTTATTTTGAATGGTTCATTTTGACCATCGAAAACTGATATAAATAATGTGTATGGTGTTGCCGGTAACAATCCAGCGATGACCACGCCAGATTTTGCATTGATATCCGACCACACTTCAACTCCATCTGTTCGCCGAACTAATCTACAATACCAACAAAAAAGTAATATAAGCTTGTTTAAACTTTAACCGTTTTCTAGTTTCAATAAATCAATCCAATTAATTAGGTTTCCAGTTGTTACAAACATGTAGCAATATCCTCCCAGTCTCACTTTATTCGTGGTAAATTTTGATTGTCACTTTGTCGCCATTCTCTAGCCCGATAAAGTATAGGTTTATATTAGGAAAAGGAAAAAATCTACTTAAAATCAATCTTCAGCATTGGTCCATCATCCTGAGCATCCCATCGAATTTCGGCATCAGTTGCGCTTGTTTTCACCGTCACATTCTGGATAATTCGTGGTGCTAGAAATAATTATATAATGAAATTAGTTAGCGAATGCCTGAATCTACAATGAGCTTGCAACATGCAACGCAACAAACATCATGCAAATAAAGACATGCATACATCAGGTAGTAAAAAAGTGCCAGAAACTTAGAAAACGATATTTTATCTTAAACACAAATAATATTTGAATTGTTCTAATTTCCAATCATAACCATGACATTTTCTGTTGAAACAACAGCATATTAATGTTTTACGTAATTCATATTGCACTTAAAGCACAACATTTCATAAGCCTTACAATGATGGAGAATAATTACTTCTTCTAAAGATTATGTTGAAGGACATATTTGAAAAAATGCTACTTTTATATTATCTCGCGAATGACTGCTCCGATGCTTCATCTATTTCTGTGATTACTTGACTACGGAGAGCCTTCAATGAAATTAAAAGATCAAAGATATCTACATAAGTCTCATTTTGTTAGGATTATTCAAGAATCGAGTGAAACTTGAAGAATATGTGAAACAAAGAAGATCCTTAAATCATTATAAATTATAAAAAGAACATAATAAATTTCTTATTTCTTTAATTACCAAACTATTTCATCTAACTTTTGCACAACTAATTTTACTTGTTTAACTTTCTAAATATCACTAAAATAGAATCGAAAATACCCGTCTGCTAGATAAACGGTATACTTTTTGTTTTACTGAAAGAGATATCCCGATTACAAGATCATCACAGATCAAGAACCTGCATACTAAAATTCAAAAACCAACAAGCATGCATTAGAGATCATAAAGTGGCAGCACATGCTAAATTTCCTCCTGACTCACTTTTTCCTTCAATTTTCTTGGATTTCCGTCGTTCAGCAAGCATATCGAGGAATTTCAATTTGGAAGATGAATGTTCGCGAGTGGGAAAGCTACCTTGATCTAGGATATTTAACAGATAATTTCCTCCGAACTATTTTCGGAATCCAAAAATTTCTTCTCTGGGACATCATGATAGCAAACACTTTCCACATTTCTAATATAGTACAGGTTAATATTTGGATGATTGAGGATCGGTAAACTTGCTATTATATTTCCCTCTCCTAAAGCGAATTACTTTTTCCTCTCAACTTCTTTTTTCCTGCTTTGCTATAAACAGTACAACTTTTAAAACAAAGAAAATTTAAATGTTTTCTAGTACTGGTTTAATGATATCATACCGATTCATATTTACTTATTTTAAAAGACTATTGAACTGATATAAGAAGCTGATGATAGAAATTTTTTATCATAGAAGGATTTATTACTCCCTACGACGATCATAATTTTTGCCAATATTAAACCATACCAATGTTCGAAGAAAAAGATATTTTCGTTAAAAAAAAATAAGATTCTAAGATGCTGCTTACTGCAATCTTCTCTCATTCGTTGATGATACTAATCTTATAACAATACTGATTAATATTGAACGTCAAAAGTGAAGCCGAGAAAATTGAAAACATGACACTAAAACCATTCTGAGTATAAATTTGTCTGGACAGATCAATGCAACAAACCTAGAATTCGTGAAAAAAATCTATTTTAAGGATGTTAGTTTTTTCTTCTAATTGAATACCATTGTATAAATACACATATGTTATTAAAGATCGTTATAAATTCAACTGATAATGAATGAAGAAATACCTTTAACGAAGAAATTGATTGTATGATTAGTATTGATTTCATGTTTGCCGGTTGTTTTCACATGACAAAGATAAGTTCCGCTATCACTATACTGTGCATTTTTAATTTCTAGTGACCAGCAACGTGGTGGTTCAATGCCATCAGTGAAAACTTCATCGTACGGTGTATTGGTTGGCTCACGTATGATTGATGAATTCTGTATAAAGTCAACCTAAAAATCGAATTTTTCCTCTTTTCTGTCCTATTTTGTGACAATAAAATCAATGATCGCCAGATTAACTAACAATTTTGGCAAAATTTTCGGAAATATATTTTTCAGCAACATTAATCATCTACTCGGAATTTCCACCTGACTGATAACGGAAGTAGTTCAAATATACTATCTACAGAGGATTAAATTTTAGATAAAAAATCCGGGAAACTGAAGATAAATATCTACCATTAGTTATACGCAAACAGATCTTTACGTATCTTTGTTTGCTCCCCACATTACAATGACAATATTAAAGCTTTAAATAAAACTACGATGGCAAGATTTTGCCATATTTTCAAGCTTAAAGGTAGAAAAAGAAACTGAGAACAAACCCCATCGTCATCAATAAATGATCTCGGATCCATATTAATACAACAGAATAAACTGGCGTCAGTACCCTGATAGACAGAATCTGATGGAAGTGCTCGTCCCTGTACCATTAGTTCTCCTGCAATCACTTTTTTCTAAAAATTATAATAACTGATCATGAACAATTTAAGAATGTTCTATAAAATATGAGCCGTACTCTATTTTTCATTTTCAATATTTCTATTGCTTCACAAGCTGTCCAACTCTTGCAACCTTATGAAAAAAAAAACATTTTCAGAACAATTTTCATTTATCAACTTTTAAAAAAATAAAAATATACTTCGATCACATTTGAAGGGAAGTAATTCAATAGCTCCTTCCAGTTTCCAAGGATCAAACATTGGAGGACAAACACAAATTCCCTGCAATATAATAGACTGAATGTAATAACATGAACTCCTAAGATAAAATCCCTCTCTCGACCTTTTCCTCCCTCCCATTATCCCAATAGCAATCAACAGAGATATCAATTTCCGAAAATAAATCCATTAGTAATACCGAAAAATTATCAGTTACACAGATGGATATGTGATGTATCAAGAGCAAAAAAAAAACCTATATACAATGAATATTTTTCTTTTAACTTCATTTGAATTACATTTCTAAGATTTCCTGTAGAATGTGCCGACAGACAACCTGGATAACATCAAAATGAAAACTTTCAAATCCTTTCACTCATTCATGCATACAGCTTGTTTCGATTCTCTTCCGACTAATACTCAACAAAAGAAATTTTATCCACCTGATTTCACCGGCTCCCCATATCAAAATGGATTCTAATACTATCTATAAACAGTATCAGAAAAACAGGCTTCAATCATAAAGACACTTCAACTATCACAAATTTCTTCATGATTTAATTAACGATGCACAAAGATGGGACTTGGATGCAGCTGGCACCTTTAAGATTTCAAAATATATTACATTATATTATGAACTACACTGCAATTTCTAAAAAACATTGGTCAAGTAACAGTCTGAATGAAGGCCTACAAGAATCTCTAATAATGATGTACCGAATTACGATTTTAAACGGAAGATAGCTAAACTGCTTATTAGTTATTTTAAATAAAAATGACAAACTCAGCGTAAAAAATCATTTCCGAATATTTCCAAAAAAAAAAAAATTACAAAAGAAATCAAATGACAAACATAACTTTTACAAAACAAGTTCCGGTTACGAACCTGCTCTTCTGGAATGTAAACCCAACCCTTTTTCAATCAATTTATCAACCACTGAAACTCAAGGTCAATATCTTGGCAGAATGGGAAATTGGGCAATAATATATATTTTATTTTCGAATAGTTAAAATTAAAAAGTTTAGGTTTTATCGGTCTTAAAATTTGAGAACACGCTAAACCAAAAATATTTCTTGGATCAGCGGAAAAAAGTCGATATATCTAAAATCTACCTAATATGAAAAATACTTCGCAGGATATGAGAATTTTCTTTTTCATACTTTTCGAAAAAATCTTGAATCCTTAAATTCTGATCATTTAAATTTTTGGGAAAACTATGTTTGTTACTCATAATAATTTGAATTTGTTAAACAGCTTTTCACTCACACATACATCCAAAAAGGTTTTTTTTCATAACAGATATAACATTAAAACCTCATATGCAGAGCAAATTAAATTTAAAAAAAATTGGAAAGACGATAGATGAGGAAATGAGCGAAAAAAATGGAACAAACCATATGACAAGCAGGTTCTGGCAGTAGATATCTATCCCTATAGTCATCACTCATTGACATGCAGTAATCATCCTGTCTACCAGCACGGCATGATACCGGAATTGCTGCAACACACATAAGCTTAACCAGTAACTATTTTAGAAATACAGTACATACATATAAGACAACATTAATTTTTCACATGATATGGCAGGAGCTTTAGTTGAAAATACTATGTTAATTGTCACAGTATTTAAATTAATAAAATCTTTGGTAGAAATTAGATAAGCATAAGTAAGCAATCCATGACAATTTAAGTTTCTCAAATGACGAAATTTCACAAAAACTAAGAAAGAACTAACAAGCTGGACAACTTGCTGGACACAGGCAAGATTTGTAACCATTTAGATCAGCAACACATTTGCCACCGTAGGCACAATCGTTGATCGAGTCTTCACATTCTGGTATCTCTGAAACATATCTTTTAACAAGATTATTAAGTTTCCATAGTATCAATATGAAATACAATAAAAACTCACTCAATTCGTTGGGTGTTTTCGGTTGTGACTTAATACGTACTGCACTGATATTTCTCGAATACCACATATTTTTATCATCATTATTATCGCTGTTTTCCAAATCTATTTGTATACCAGATTGCTGTAAAAATTCCTATATTTAATTAGTTTCACCATAAATCACTCACAAATTTTCTAATATTGATACTAATATTAATCATTCCATTATTCATCTCGTTTTTCTTCATATTCAAGATTTCTTCCTGAAACAAAGATTCATTAAAAAGAGATGAAATTGTCGTACTTTTGTAGTCCTGAGAAGTAGAAATATCAGAGTGAACCACCAGAGCCACTGTACTAGCTTACCAGTCGTTGTTGACTTCCAACACAACATTATTGAGAACGGTTGTTTGCTATAGTATAATGAGGGATCACCGAGCGGATCTCTCGCACTAACCGATAATAATCATTCCCTTTTACAGAAGCACACATCGCCAACCAGAAAACACTGGTCTCTACAAACACTACTTCCTTCAAAATACCACAGAACTTATCTGAAATAAATTAAAAACATTTTTTACGAGGGACCACAACAGAACAACGGACAATAAAATTAAAATAAGAATTATGTCTGTGTAAAAATAAAAAAAATAGATAACATAGAATGCGCAATCAAAAAATCAATTTCAAATTCCTGCCTAGATTTCATAATTCAGAATTCTAATATCATTGCGAAACGGATCAGCCAATTATTTGTTACTTAAATAAGAAATAAAGAAATTTCAAAACGCTAACAACAATGTTGACAAAAAGAATCATATCAGTAATTTGATCAGCATCTACTTATTCTGTGTAATTTTAAGCATAGCATTGATTCGAGAAGTTGCTAGTAGACATTAATAATGGCTTTTTGTTATAAAAATGACTAATGTGCTGTCAAATTCATATTAGCAATCTGATATCACCGATTTCTACATCTAATTAATATGGAGCACAAAACAAATAACTTTACAGTACCTTAAAGTATGCTTATAATGAGCAATTTTGCTCAAAAGCAGAAAGTCCTTCATACCTAGCTTGTAGGATTTAATTCCGTTAAAACTTTTCGTTTTACTTCATTCACTTAATAACCATTGGATAATGGCTATTAAATGAATGAGTGGTATGAAGCATTTGCAACTCTATTGAATTCTACTTCAAATGTGAATAAAAGTTAACTTCATATGTTAATTACCTGCCTATACATCACGATTAAATTTGTACTTCATCTAGATAAAGTGTACTTCATATCTAGAATTCATTAAATAAAGACGAAAAGAATGAAGAGATAAGAAACGAAAAGATTTATCGTAAAGTGTCGAGTTGCAGACAATCAACACGAGCTATACACAATCCGTATCTATCCACGCAATACATCGATCCGGTCATTCTTCATCGACCAGCATCGACCGACCATCGGTCACATATGACCCGTTAGCAGATAGGAAGATGAGAAAGAACGAAAAGAGAGAGTAAGCCTAAACCGGAAGGGAAATGAGAAGCTAGAAGGAAGAGGAAGAGGAGGTACAATGGCAGCACTGGAAACATTTCATAAAAAGGATTAGAAAGGCCATAAATAGATGTAGGCTCTGTTTCGGGAAAAGAGAAGTCTACAAATATATGTAGCAATTATAGGCCCTCTGATATGATTAGATATGCTATTATTATGCGATACTCTTTACTCTCATTCTCCCTCTCGCAAGGCTATCCAATTTCTACTTCATTTATAACCGTCCGTCCTATTTCCATCCTTGCAAAAATGATTCACTAAATCACCAAGAAATCTTTCATATCATTGTAGATTAAGCTTCAATCATAAGGTTAAATATTTTATTCATAACATTACTGTTAACAAGGGGGAGGATTCATTCTGGATTACCTTTGATAAGCAGCAATGAGTCATCCAGTGTCTTCGGATGCATTATCATCTTCAGCAATGTGATGAATGAAGAATCACTTCCGAGCTCCTTCATTTCACTCCAACGACCATCTCCTTTCCTTTCCCTCTCCCTCTTCTTCATTACTTACCTGCTTCCGCCCTCTACCAATACTCTTCCTTAAATTTAACATACTTCTCAATCAACCATTCAACCACTTTCAACTTCCGGCAACATAAACATGCTTCTCATTTTACACCTTTCATCATCCATCCTTAATATTCCCATTTCTCGGGAAATTCCTCTCCAACTCGTAACACTTCCTTTCACTCCCTCTTAATTGAACAGAAAGAGAGAAATCTCACATTGGCGTACACATTCCTTCTCAAAAATGTCGGGTGACCTTTGGGAGTAATAAGAAATTGATGTGAAGGAAGAGAATTTTCTGAAAGCACTAAATTGATGTATTGTGATAGCGATTTCAGATCGAAATGAAATGAAACACTCACCGACGTGAAAAAAGCCTATCGCCCGATGCTAACAAAGCTAGGAGGAAACGAACAAACGGACACTTCCACATTACACCGAGGATGAGATGAATTCATAAATTACAAAGCTCTATTTTATCCCCATTTCTTGCAAAACGGAAAACTTTACAACGATCCGCCGCACCGCACACTCTTCCCTCTCTTCCACTTCCCCGCGACAGCTCGAATCATCATCCCGTCCTCCTCCCCCGCCACGATACCGCCCACGTGCATCCTATCGTCTATAGATCTTTCCCAGAATCGCATGTTAAACAGAAAAAGAAGGGAACGGATTTATCAAAATTTTTAATAACCGAATTAATTTAGAAATTCTCTTGCAACCAAGGAAGTGCTCAGATAATATTCTCGTTTCAATGATTCTTAGTTCTCTTCTACTTCTACTCCGCGTGGATAAATTCCTGAGAGCATCTCCAGGAATGGGAAACTTTTTTTTCGAAAATATTGCGATCCTGTCTGACCAGATGTTTTATTTATTCAAAAAAAGATAAAAGTAAATCGATATGGAAACACTACGACTATTTTTTCTCCTCTTCCTATCATTAGTTTTTGGTACCAGTTCAGTATCTGTCTTGACAAGCATACCAAAAAGGAGAATTAATTGGAAGGAAAGCGAGGTACCATGGAAGGGAGAAAGCGGATTACGCATGGCAAGGAGTTTCGTCATCGTAGTACCATTGATTTCAATATCAACCTAATCTAACGAACGAAAAGTTTTGCTCGAAACAGGATCACACAGACACAGACACACATACACACATACCCACACACACACACATAGACATATCTTTTAGTGAATGAAAGAATTCTAATTCTTGTTCATTTCAGTGGCCGTCAATGCAAATGGGATGGTGGAATTTTTCTTTTTTGTCAAAGGATGGAAAAATATTTATGTTGGGAAGGATGAGAATGCGCTCTTCTCGAAGTGACTTACTTCCTCCTCTCCCCTCAATATCAAACCACGACGATGACAAATGATAGTATTAATGAATGATAGGATGAGATAATGGTGATAACGCTATTGTTATGAGATGGGACAAGCATATGTGTATGTGACAGTTCCGCGTACACTACTGCTGATAATGACGACACAAGGTTGATATTTGTGGTAATGTCTCTTCCCTTTTCCCCATCTCTCTCTCCCTCTTCATATTACCCACATTCTAATCTATTTCATATACCAAATATTGCCGCCGAAATAGTTAATTGATAAAACTAGCTGTCATATTGAGAAGGAGTGGAAGTGAAGAAAAACTTCGGCTAAGGTTAGGGCAAAACATGTTCCATATGTGTACCTATCTATACATATGTGTGTGTGCGTGTGTGCACCGAGACAGACATATATGAAGCACGATTTGAGGTGAAAACGGTGGAAGTGGAAAATACCGAAAGGAGAGAAGAGCCGGTTCTTCCTCTTTTCCGCTTGCAACCAGCCGGCAAACCACGCCACACAATGTGTGTCCCTGTCTGTGCGAGTGAACATGTGATACACAGTTATGTGTAGTAGTAGTAGTAATGGCAGTAGTAGTATACTTTATACTTTCACTGATATTTCAACTTGATTCCAACTTAGATTGTATCTTGAGAATATAGGAATTGGGAGAGATGAGGAAGAGGAATGTGATGCAAGTTTCATTATTGCAGTATTCCATCTCGCATATATTGTCGGATGGATGACACATGATAACATATCAATCAATCAACAAATAGCTTTGTTAAACTTCTCTATTTGCTGCTGGTAATACACAACAACTTACGGCAATTAAAAATGACAGATGATTTGCAGAGTAAAAATAGTTAAGCCGTGACTGCTTTCACCAAATAATACTACAGTAAAGATACTGGAAGTGCTGGAGGCGGAAATTCGGTACGGATGGAAGTACCGACAACCGAAATATATCCACGATCATAAATTTGAACAGATATGGTAGAGCTCATGATTAATTAAGCAAATGATTTCAATAAATTATCAATCGCCAATCAATAAGTTGCAATGATAAAAGCAAATCATAAAACCGTTTTGTCCAGTGATGACTAAAATATTTACTCGCTTTCAATATCATATCCCTTACCACTCCATCCTCAACACTGTACAATATTTAATCAGTTATACTTTAAACTTAGATCTTCAAAACATACCTTTAAATGATGTGATCACACATTACAGGACGAAAACGAAAATGAAATAAACAAAATCATTGTTTGTCATGGTGAGAGGAAAAAACGGTAAACTTCTGAACATTTAGCATAAAGTTCAATAACGAAGAATACGGAAAATTTTTAATCGTGACTTTAATTTCATTCAAAATTTATATTGAAATAAGACCAAAAAAAGTCATCGTAAGCGAAATGAAAAAATTTCTAGATCCTTACTGTAATAATAATAGCAATAACAGTAGCTGTATTAACAAGTAGCACTTAAAAATTTATGTGTTGCTTACCAACTAATGATATACAATATATATTTCAAGTAGTGCATTTAATAAACATCTTCGTGTTTTTGTTTGCACAAAATTTTATGTATACCTTACTTCAATAAAGGTCACAATGGCAAGAAACTAGTAAGAAGTTATCCTCAATAAATTATACATACATACATACATATATATATATATATATATATATATAGATGTAATAGATTGTACGAATCTTTCACTTTTTACTTGGTGCAGGATAAAATCGAGGAAGATTCCTTGCGGTAGAGTGAATGATCCTACTGATCATGCGAACAGTACAACTGATATTATCACTTCTTTTATTATCTGCCGCCGAGGGACAATTTTTTGGTGGTTGTGGATTTGGTATGCTTGGATGCGGTGGTATGATTATTTTTTTCTTTAAAGTGATCAATTAGCTGTACCAAACAATTAATAATAATCCAAATGCCAAATAATTTGATATATATATATGTATATAATAGATAATTCGATCCAAATTTAAGCTTCAATTAATTCGATGGAAATAAGAACAGTCATTCCAGTAAACAGCTCTAAACTTAACACTGTTAATTTGTTTTGTGTCCAAAAAAATAATAGAAATGGAAGTGTCCATGCAAAAAATTTTTCAAGACAATTCGAAAATCTTCAATATACATCAACTATGCTAATTCAAATTTCCTTTTCCTATCATAATACTAATGTATTATAATTCACACCAAAGTGGCTAATTAATCTAGGTTACGGCTATGGTTATGGTTATGGAAATTACGGCGCGATTGGTGGTTATGGAAATTACGGTGGGATTGCTGGTTATGGAAATTACGGCGGGATTAGTGGTTACGGTTTATACAACATTGGTTTAAATGGTTTCGGTATGGGTTGCTGCGCACTCGGCGGTTTTTATGGATGAAAGAAAACTCGTTATGTTAGAAACAGTATATGTAACACGACAACTTCATTATTACTTTTAATTACTGTACATTGATGGCAATCCCTCCACCGGAATTTAATGTATTCACAGTGATGGTGACAGTGTCGCAGTTAATCAATAAATCAGCATTGCATAATGTCCTTACAATAGGTTCTGACAGTTATTTTACAGAATCACAATCCAACACATCCAATACGCATATTTATGTAAACTTTCACGTGGTCTATATAGAAATAATATCCATATGAAGCTATTTCTAATAAATACGAATAAATACGAATAATTCATTCAATACAGCTATTAACTCCCATAATAAAACGATATAAAAACAATATACAAGCATAAATAACGAAGAATCACAGGAACTGATACTGATAAACTATTGCTCCAATGAATCATTACTGATTACTGATCAGGTAATCAGACGGCTCTTATATGCCATTTTTAGGCTCAGATTTCATTTAATAATAATGGTACAGAACGGAGAGAAAACAGAAAGTACTGTCTACCACGAAATCTGGTTTTATTTAGCATTAAAACTTATGTGAATAAGCACAGTTATGTCCAAAAGCTAAAATTAATGATAAGATAAAATTAGGAGTGTAAATGAATTCAAAGCTTTGGTAAAATATGTCAATCAATAGATATGGCGCAGAGGCTTACATTGACCTATAACTGATAATAGAATGAATAGGTACGGAGATGAATCTTGAGAAGCAATTATCATCAAATATTGTTTCTCTAAAAACTGAAAGAAAAAATTGCAAATATGGACAAGATGTCTTTCTATCGAGCATGCAATAAAGAGAGCGTATACAATAGCGTAGTGTTCTAGAAGCGAAACTTTTTGACCGGAACATAGAAAAAAATTAATAATGAAAAATCAGTGAATCCCGTATGACCGAAACGACATGACCCTTGAGTAATTCAAAAGATCGAGAATTTTTCAAAAAAAAAAAAACTAAAAAAAGAAATATATGAAAATTTTTTATTACAAAAGGATCTGCTACTGTGAAAACATTGTCACTTGGAACAGTGCAATAATTATGATATGAAACACATACAGAAACAATATTGCATGAAAACATGAAAGTAGTAGGCACTGAATGAATTGTCATGTATATGGCGATGTAGTAAATAGGCTTCTCTCTAAATAGTTTTTTCTAAAAACTCATCTTAGCATAATTCTTAAACTCTTTATCCTATATAGTAAATAAAACTTCTAAAAATAAGCACAATCAATCAACGATTTATAATAACTCAATCTCAATCAAAAATAAGAAATTACAATACTCCACATAGCAGCAGTACTGCCGATCATTTTTCCTATTATTTATAGATTATTTTATCCGATAATTGAAAAACAACAATCTCTTTTTCAAACAGCATTAAGTGAATGAGAAGAAAAGGAGCAATGAATGAATAAATAAAACGTTGGCTTAATCGTCTTCGGTGATACTAGTCGACAGTTGTATTCTTAGTGGCCTTTCCTTCCTTCGCAAGCTAGTAGCATCTCCAGTTTTTGCAGCACTGTCTTTGTATCTCAACGTACGCTTTTCCTCTTCTGTTAACTGTCGTACTTGTTCATTAGCTAACCTGAAATTTAAACAGCCAAACAACTTGACCTTGGACAGTTTTTTCTACAAAATTAAATTACAGCAGTCTTCTATATGCCATTGACGATTTTAACTGCGAAATTGCAATAAAAGTATCTGGGTTGAATTCGAAAGTTCGGCAACACGTTTATTAATTGACTGTGAAAAACCGGAAAATTGATTTAAGACTATAAAAGCATATTCTACAGAAAGCTCACTTGAAGTAAATGAGCTTCCCATTGAATGTTCCGCTAACTGGAGGCTCACCGCTGGTGAAACTAACGTTTTCATATAAATCAACTCGATCTTTTGTATATGGCCATTTACTCCATGTAGTTGTTGGAAATATCTACAAAAATAAATTCGTTAAATTATGAAAATTAAATATAATTAGTCTTTATTTTTAGCTGATCCATCATATACAAGGCGACAGTAACTTGACAATTCAATTCATTATTCAAAATATCCATTAATCATTTTATATTTTTCAGTTATTACAGTGAACCAAATGATGTTTACGAAAGGTCACGGAGATAGCAATTTATGAAACATTATTACCTCCGACAACTGGATCTGATCGAATGGAACATGATAGTAACACGAAATTTGTTCTTTAAGCGCTACAACCTGATCCTGTCTATCTACTGGAATCATCAGTTCAACCAAAGATGTTACTTCTGGCACTGATGATTTCCAACGTCTAATCATTACCGGATAAGATGTTGATGTATGCATTTTTGCTCGCGAAACTTCTTCATCTGCAAAAATATGTTCACACGTACTGAAATGAGCTTCTTAAAACTTCTTGTAATTAAGAGAAAAGTTTGATATCTGTTACATTGAGTAAATTAAACCTGAAAGAATTTGCAAATACAAATTTTTGTTCCATTCGTGACCACGCCGGCCGAGTTGGTCACCCAAAAACAGTACCGGAGCTCCGCTACCAACAATCACTTCTCGTAATCGTAAGCTTTAAAGTAACAGCAACATTGTATCATATTAAAAAGGCAATTCTAATAAAATATGAAGATCCTATGAGAAAAGATATGAGTAGAAAAAAGTGAAAAACATTCTCCTTGTCTAATTTCTATAGCATTATGAATTTAAAGGATAAATACTGGAAGGAATGGTTTAATAGGTAATATCATAATTTATATCCGAAAACACATTTATGATACAGATCTATCACATTTCTCGCAAACTACATAATAAAAACGAATGAAAAAAATCGGAGGACTTTTAAACATAGGACAGCTTGATTTGCTTACTGGCTGAGGTCATATTTTGTAGCATACACCTTCTTCATCTGTTCCTGACAACGCATCAATAATGTACGTATTAACATATCGACAGTAACGGGAATACTGAACAATGTAGGCCATTTGTCTTGCTGAAATTATACACATATGTTGCATAAATATGTATATTAACATGTCCGGTAAAATAACTTACATCAACATTTTCACGATCAAATCTGATAATCCGCATCAGTCTCTCATTCTCCTTTAACGGCGAACGCAATTTCACTGACAGCTATAATACATATGTTATTTTTTTCTTTACTATAAAACGGCAAATATTTAACTAACATGAATTTAAGGAAATGTAATAAGGCGATATTTCCAAAAAATTTATAAAAGAATGAAATGGATTACAACAATGACGTATATATTGTATTCGATATCGGATAAACTTTACTGACAATCTCTTCGAAGATTTTAGTTTATTTTCATGATATCAATTTAATTCACATTAATTTACCTTGTAAACAGCATAGTAAGCATCATGAATAGTTTCTGTTTCGCTAATAATACTTTCGTAACCATCGACGTCTTCAGCACTATAATGCTTAAGGACAACAAATTCGTTCATGTCAACTCCAATTACTGTTGACAACCACTGTTTCATATGAATTACTAGCTGTCGATCATCCACATCTACTTCCACATCTAAATAAATGTTAGTATCATAAAAAAGTTTTTCCAAAGCATTAGTGTCAATCTCAAATCGATAAAAATATAATCTTTAATTAATAGTAATAGCAGATGATGAACTGAAACTAGTGTTCATTTTTTATTAATATACAAAAATTAAATTTAAATTCTGAATCATTCAAACTAACCATTAAGTGATTTCATCCGTGATTTTCGAATGATAACATCAAAACTAGACTGCGTTGTTCCAGAAATAAATGTCTGTGTGCCACCTACAAGTGTATCACCAGAGGAATCTGCAGTACTTGCTTCAACCTCCACTGTACTCTCCATTTCAAATAGCCGTTTTTGTTCTGAGGCTGCCATTACTGCATCATATGTTCGCTGAAATAAAGGTAGATCTGATTCGATTCGATCTTCACCAAAAAAAAAAACAGAAATTCAAAAAGATCTAGAAACTGAATTTGGAGAAAAAATTTACTTCATAACGGCTTATTCGGTCAACAGCAGAGTCCCTGGTAGTAATATCAGTAGTATCATCACTATCGGATACGACCGGTGATACCAAAGGGGTACATGTCGCACTTACAGAATCCATGTCACCATCACCATCCTTAATTTTCATGTTCAATAATACAAAAATAAATAAAAACTACGATATTCCGGAACGCCTCGTGCAAACAAGCTTAATGTCATAATTGTCTAGCGCAACTACCTAAATTTAACGGGGACAGGTTCTCACCCCCCATCGTACAGCATTCATAATTAAACGGTGAATCCTGCGCAGTTCTTATCAGAAGACCACTTTACTGAAATCTAGTACTCAGTACTCACAATTACTGTTATCCTCCTTTTTGGAATAATAAACAGCAATTACGTCAAAACTAAAGTGATAATCTAACTTATCTGAAAAGGAATTACGGGAAATCATAGTTTTTGTAGTTTACGAATCACTTACCAAGCACGGACCACTATTATCCTCTTCGGAAACGACCGATGACAAATGACTACTGGCCATTGAGGGAGTTGTTTGTTTCATCATAAGTGTTTCTGGTATGCCTGAAGCAGGAACGTTATGTAGATCGATAACTGTTGAACAAGATCCCGAAGACGTCGTTGTGTTCGTGTCAGCAGGCATACTTCCTATCGGCGTTGTCGAACGACTAGTATCATGCGAAACTGGTGGAATGATTCCAGCTTGCATATAGTCATCTAAATAAGTTCGATTAAGAATCCGACATAAAATGTGCTGAATAAATAACGAATATAAAGTATGCTTTATTTCAAACAAAATAACTCATCGTACTTACTTGAGAAAATAAGCGGAAAAAAAAAGCTCATACAAATGCAAGAACACATTCGTCACATAAAGTATATTAATAGACAGAACTAAGATACCTGACGTAGGAAGGCTTATCATTAATATCTTTGCGTGATTTCTTCTTTCCAAAAGTGCGAACATTTTTGATTGGTCAAAATCGATTTTTCGATCTTCATCTGTTGCATATCCATTCCCACCAGCGTCTACGTACAACTAAATATTAATAGAAAATGAGAATAATTACTCTGAAAGAAATTTCAATAACTTAATATGTTTACCTTAACATTTGTGACATTAAGTAGAGACTGTGCACAGGTAAAACGATCATCATCCAGCAGCACCATTGTCGGTGATGCAGCAATTCCTTTGTCAACTACCAGGCGCAAGTTATGGATCTTGTCTTCACAAAGATGGAAAATCTAGAAAAAATTTATTTTTCAACATGATACGGAATTTTTGATAAAGTGAAAAAGAGCATCTTGCTAATGATCAATTAATTATTTAAATATGTATGAAGACAGCTGATACTTGTCCCAATTTCTGTTTAATCATGCCCATCGTTTCGTTATCGTGGTATTGCATTTTAAACGCCGGCAAAAAGGTTCCATTTTCAATGTTAAGAGCGATTAATTTTACTGTTCCAACTGATTCTTCCTCATAAATATGGTAAAATTGTTCTGCTTCAGACGATTTTACATCCAACAGAAAATATACAATTGGACGGTATAAGCTTTTCACGGAACATGCAGGATATACTTCTTCTAGTGTCTGAAAATTTTTTGTTATTACTTTAGTTATTTCTCAGTTTCTTTCCTTCTTTCCTAATGCAATCTGTTTCTATAACTTATTTATTCGACAAAAGAGAGATTACTTAGCAGCAATGGGAGAGGCAAATTACCGCAAGCGGATTTTCATGCATATAATGGATAAGCAATTATAATATCGAAAGTAGTATTAAAATATGCTTTTAGCATTTTAACAAAGCATAGGAGTAATTATTGTACACTTTGTAGCGATCACCTTTTGCATTTCATTTTCCGTGAATGAACGTGTAATCGAATAAGTGAAATCTTTGCACAACAACAAGCGGACGTTAGAAGCTGAAATCGTAATCTTAGCACAGAATGCTTGAAAAACTGTATCATAAATTTCGGACAATTTCGCTGTATACGGGAATTTCATTGCTTCCGTTAGATTAGCAACATCTGATATGACATGAGCCCCATTAAACATTATGTTAACCTAAAATAAAGATATGGTTTCTGTATTTTAACATTGGCAATAATCAAAGACACTGAAGCATTTACAATCTGTCTGATAGTTAAATTTTTAAGATATAAATATAGTCAGGCAGCTAAGCAGAAACAAATATATAAAAAAATTATAATTTATCGGATTTTACCGAAACAAGAGATTCTCTATATTGCTTTTCTCGCAATTTTTCTTCCTCCTGCTCCTCAAAACGTCGCAAACGTTCTAGAAGATGATCTGCTAATTCAGTTGTTTTCACGAATCTTGCATTTCGCTTCCGATCAATCTAAAAAAATCCGCTCCGAAAATTATTTCGTTAGCATTTGTATTTGGTCCTGTTCACAACGGAAATTTCAACGAAAATAAAAATGACTTCTAAATTTCAACAGTTTGCAAAAAAAGAAAAAAAAACCTGTCTATACATTAACATATAAGCATTCGTATTTCCCGACGACCAGCCACCGGAAGATCCCCCAAATGTACGATGAATATCTTCAATTGAAGCGGAGGTTACGCTACTATCGTTGAAACAAAACCATTTGTCCTGATCCATATTCCTAAAAAAATACTACGGCTAACATCTTTATGTGTTAAAATGCAGAAAACTGCCTAACATCAGTACAGAGTTAGGCAAATAACAGGGTAATGCCTTTGAAACAAATATTAAGAGCTTTTCAAATATTAATACACTAATATACGATACACTCTTTCACAAAATTCAAAAATAATAAAAATTAATTCAAGACATGACAGCAATTTTCTCTAATGAATCAATAAAAACAAATTAAGGTTATAAAACTCTAAAACTCACTTTATATATGCAAAATAATGTCCTCCCGAAGCACTTCCTTGATGGACCATAACCGAAAATAATTCATAGAGAAATGGACCATCTCTTTTGAGTAACATATCAACTTCTTGCTCGTTCAAATGACCATCGTTCTGTTCCGCACGAGACACTACGTAATTAAGATATATAATAGATTTCAAGAATTATGACTATTGATAACTTAGCCAAAGAAACATCTCATTAATTTAACAAGAACAATGGTATACAAGCAGCATGAAAATCACAGAGTGGAAAAAAGTAAATAATTGAATATTTCTGCCAATGAATTCATAAGTTCTCGACTTTTTTGAGAAACTGTTACCGTAATCATATAAATTTGGCTTTGATGCTGTCGATTCATCTTTTTTCCTATAATAATTAAACATGAGAGAAAGTTCAAAGACAATTCAAATATTTCATTATTATAATATTGCACATATATAAATGATTCAATCATATAAGTTATGAAACAAAGAAAAGAGAACCTTGGCACTGAGACTGCTGATGCCCAACTCATCTTCTTTGGTGGTTCACTTTTTGTTGCATCGTAAACGAATTCGTTCAAATTAAGTAGTGCCGGAAATGTCATCCTAAAATAATTAACAGCTCCTCAGGAAAAATCGGATTAGAAGGACAACTCTCGGTATTAGCGATCACCAAGATGACGCTATTAAAAAGAAACAAACAAACATACTTATCGTTTAATTTAATCCGATGAAGTGTGTTGCAATCAAAATCAAAACGTTTAAGTTGGATCGAGAGCAAATACGGGAATTTTATTATTCGCAAACCCTACAATCGATTTCAGAATTAATATGAATTAATCGTGAAAGAGAGAAAATGATATTATCTAACATTGCTTCGGTACAAATTATTTAATTTTATACAAGATTGGTTCAACATCGTACATTCTTATTAAATGAATCCATTAGAATCCAGAAGAATTAGACACAGTATCAAAAAATGAAAGATCTGGATTATTTCACTTCATCATTATCAAGTTTTTAATCTTAAAACTTGGCTTAGATTCTTTCGATGATCAATGCTACCAGTTATCAAACCATCTAGTTTGTCTTCCAAGCACAGCCAAGTCATTTTAAAAGCTATGATTTCCTTAAATATCTTACTTTCAATGCATTCTGCTTTCTTCTACATCCTTCACAGTAATATTGATTGCTTCCTTCCAACACCTCAGGTTTGATAAACGCATGAAGTGCTTCTTCCTATAAAAGTTTATAGAACGAAACACGAATCACGAAACACGATTCAACGAAACAACAATCAGTTGAAAATGAGTAGCTAAACAATACAGATATAGAAAACTTACCACACTTTTGAAGGCATCACTAGCACCAAATTGCTTCACTGCTAATGGCAAATCCAGAAATTCATCCTGCTTAACATTTTCCTTCTGACAGAAAAGACATTTGACAAAATCCTCCATGTTACCTCTTAAAACCGATTTGTATTATTATAAAACTTTAAATTTCTGAGCAAAGATGTAAAATATTTGAATGTAATTTAACACAAGTTCCTCTATTTAACCTGTATAGCTCCTGAAAACTAGCATCTGCTTTGCTCCATTTCTGCTTTAGCGCATCAAACATTATCCTACATAATTCCTGGATGTCATGTTGTTCATAAGCTATAAGAAAAATAAACATTTAAATGAGAAAAGAAACAAAATTATAGATATTTTTCAGATCACACAGGATCGCTGAAGCATAAAATGCAATATACAGTAGTCAAAAAAATAAAAAGGAAAGCCTGAAAACCAAAAAAAGCTTGCGACTACTATCTGCAAACTAAAAGTAATTCAAACATAAATATGAAAGCTTACCCTCCGAATTACTCCATCCAAAAGAAGCGGTCAAATCAAGGGTTTCTAATGATTCACGATCACTAGTTTGTAGTAGCAAAAATAATTTTTGCAGTTGGCACGGAATACTTCTAGCTTCCGCAGCTTCAGAACCAGTAAATTTCCACCTATAAATATAACTTCCAAATGCGTGCGTGCGAAGGGGTAAAATAATGCGATCATACCATTTTCTTTTTGATTAAAATGAAAAATCATAATCTCTAATTTTTTTCACTTACCCGTAAATTGCATTTCGGAATTCAGGTGTCATATACAGTGTTTGTATCAATGAATTCAAATAACAGGTCATTGCCTGATTGACCAAACCAACGTAACAATGATTGTTGTCATCTAAATTACCCAATGGTCCAGTTGTATCCATTGCTGGGAGAACAGGTAATGTCAATAAAACTTCCGCATCTGCATTTGCAAATAAAAATGTAAACTTGGCAAGCAGCATTATTTTTAGAATACATCATTTGAATCTATAAAAAGCTGAAAAAAAGCAAACATCTATTAAGAGAAATAGTATTTTATATAATTCGATGCAATATAATAAAAAACATGATTTAGATCAATATTTTTTCGAAAAGTGAAAATTGCTCACTCAAATCAGGAGTTTCATCGGCAACTTGATTGGAAACATTTGAAGTGGACGGCTCACAGGGCATACTTTCCGATGGGGAGCGATTTATATCGCCACCTGTGGGAGTAATTAAAACATTCAAAATTATTTTATACATCAAGTAAATCTAGTAATTTCAAAAACTTTCAGGGATTAATTTTCTGGATGGCTACTTATAGACTAAGCTATTTATAAATGAATATGATATAGATTAAGAGAATAAAGTAAGTCAACTAGTCATACAACACTTTATCACACAAGCGATAAAGTTTCAATTCCTTCTTCAGTAGTAAAAAACACAGAAATCCAGAATAATAATTTCTACCGTAACAGAAGAGAACTTATCCTAGTATATCATGAACTTAATAAGTAAAATTCATTATACCAGGTAATGACGGTCCATTAAAGATTAGAGGACATAGGTTTATATTGGAACTGCTGGAACTTGTACTGGATGACCTGATGTAATCTGAAGTCGTACCACTTTGTTCACGTAGTGTTCTGCAGCCATGTCGACGTTTACTCGATGTACCTTTTGACATCACAGTTCGCCAATAATTTCAGCTCTGATCTGAAAACCAAATCTGATTCATCCTTAAAGCACAAATCTATAGTTATTAAAACTTAATCTTTCGCCTTATACCCAAGAAGATTATTTACCATGCTTGAAAAGGATATCAGGGTTAGATATTTAACCGCCTCTTAAATTCGCCCAGTAATGAAAGAGAATACTGTGCCAACATGATCTGATGTTTCAAACCGTTGTATTTGAATAGTATTTCTTCATGTTGAAGTGTGAAGCATATCAAATAACTAAGTATATTTTCACAACTTCTATATTCGATAATAGCGACCAATAATCACGCATAATTCAAATAGAGAGTAAGGTTCACACTGACTTTAAATAATAATTACTGGCTTTTTCCTTTATAATATATAAGCGTTCTGCAGATACAAAAATTGGAAAGTCAAACGTTAATTTATATGAAGTAATATAGAAGATGATTTCATAATTTTGATATTTGATAATTTCTTATAACGAGAAGTGTATCGCCTGTCCTATTTTGTATTCTTTTGCAATGATTTTCGTATAGAGTACTTCTCAAACCATAAATTCCGCCCTTAGCAATAATATATCCCACATCCTATGGCGCTTTTTGCACTAACCATCCTTCCTCTAAATGGTACCTGACTTAGCACAAACCACAACTCGTCCTAAACTCTCCACATCCAACCCCTCAACCTCTTAGCCTTAGCTACTCATCACTATTCAACAAGACACAATTTTGGACACTATGCTACACAAATCATCCATTACGTGGGCGGTAGTGAAAGGGTTCACTGCGCATTATGCACACTGATAAGGTTTACGGAAACCTGTTATTTGAACGGATGGATAAATCTATACAGGAAATATTCCTAGCTACCGTTATTCAGAAGACAGATTCAGGCTTTTTAGAGAAGAGATTGAATATGAGTATTATATTTTTACTCAGAAATCTAACTTTCCATGGAGATAATTTATATTGATGTTTCCATCCTTAAAATGTCAGTTAAATTAGTGGACTCATTATCATATTGTCATCGTGACGGGTAAAAAGTAGGAGTACCTCAATTCCTTTGCAAGCTTATGGGATTGGATTAGGAAGAAAAAAGTTCTTAGACTATTTAATCAAATCTCGAAATCAATTCATGGTCCAGTTTGTTTTTAACTCTTTAACTCTCCGTGTAAGCAAATTATGCTAGAAAATTATGCAAAATCTCAAAACTGAGAGATACTGTTAACATATTGCGCAATCGTTGTTAGCTCATCTATTCTATATTAATCAAGGAAGCGGGAAGATTGTTTTCATCCACATATTACCTGAACAAAGGGAAACAAGTTTTTTTCGTCCTGTGTTACCTAAGGAAGTTAATCTTTTCATTGTGTAGAGGAAATAAAGTATAACAGAAACGAAAGAAATGAAAAGGAATTAGAAGTGAAATGGAACAAGTTTTGCAGCGAATTCAAATATTCCTGCCCAATGGATGGCATCAAAGGGTGGAGAGTTTTTTTGCTAAATGACAAAACAGTAGATCATTAGGATGAATCCAGGACTTATTTCTTAAGACACTTCGAAGTGGTGGATGGAAAGCTTAAGGGATTAGCAAAGGATGAATGATTGCAGTCGACCTCTCTAACAATCCTTTATTCCTCATCTTCGTTATACATTGGAAGAAATTGGTTCATTTACATGAAAATGACAGAAGTATTTGGTTGAAATAAAATTCTTTGTTCAATTTAACCAATTCAGTTGATTTAGCATTTCCATTGAATCATTCTGTATATCAGAAAAAAGCAAAAAATGGTTTGTTAAAATTTAAGATTTCCTATATCCTGCTGAGATCTTTATCTTTTTCCTTTTTTTAATATCGTTCATTTCCTTAATTTGATTAATATTCTGTTGATAAAGTACGAAATAATTTTGATGCGAGAATAAAAGCGCTTCCTACATCAAAAGAGATTGCATAGAATATCCCGTTCTTGCCGATTCTCGATTCCTGGAAGGAGAAAATTTCAGTTCATTTAAAAATTTCAACAAGAAAACATTTCCTTTCTTCAAAGTATTAAAAAGTTAGAAAAAATCATATTCATAACTAGTTACAACCAACTTTCAATTCAATGAAAATAGGTGGTGAGAGGAATACCGTTAATTTTAATTAACTGAGCAAATATTTGAATAATGAGCTCTCTCTTTCATTTCACGACTCTAACGAAGTCTTATAAAACGCCATGCTTATAGTCTTTTTCTTATGCAAATGATAAACCTTGTTAATTTTAAGCATCACCCATTACTTAACGATAATATACTAGTAGTTTGATAATAAAAAATAAACCGAAAATGAAATCGAACTGAATAATGCTTAAAACTATCATCCGGGACGTGCAATTACAGGAAATTCATGGGTAAGGAAAGAGAGCATCATATTAAAATAAATCCATGTCATGACATGTAGTGATGTAGTGAAGCCCATTTCAAATTTTGAAAATTTAATATTTTGAAAAAAAGAATATAAAATCACGCACTTTCTGAATCATATTCATAGCCCTCCTTTTTTGATGTGATAAATGAGATGAAACATAGAGGATCTTTAGCAGGAAGAAAAATAATTCATCCGGTTGCTTCTTGTTAACTCATTCAAAATCATCTCCCTGTCAAGTGATGGAAATGATCTTGAATGAAGTTCCATCCTGCTAATAAATTGTTAAGATGCTTTTTAATAACACTCCAAATCAATCATTTTTTATTATAGATTAAACTTTTACAACAGTGCTAACATACGGTCTATTACAATAAAATGATATTCTCTTCAGCTGATAAGTTGAACATAATTTATGTTCATGGTGACCTTCCCTTGCAGAAAGTAACAGTTTTTCGCGACCACTGTCAGCCAGATATGATTTCTGCTAAGAAGTAGGCAATGAGAGTTAAAAATTGAGTCTGTAGAAATCTATAGTTCGGTATCACAATGAGTCCTACAATTTAATCTGGTATCTAAACCAACAAAAAAGCCTAACTTACAGTTTGTTGTGAGGCATGCATTCATTTTAAAGAACCGAATTGATAAATTTTAGAGGATCTCTAGAAAAAATAAAGCTCGGAGATCATGATACTGAGCACAACCGGGTGACACTTTATATTTACTTCTAGTTTTCCACATGAATATACTAATAGCATATGTGAAAGAGCAGCTGAGGTTTTTTATTGGAAATGATCAAGATTCGATTTTATCATTAACTGAACGAAAATGAGCTATACTTTACACGGGTGACAAAAATGATCTGATATCTTTCTTGTATTCTTTCAATGGCTTGCTGTTTAAAGACTGGTACAATCGAATCATTTCCTCTGCATAGTCCCCTTCTGGTGTTTCCAGGATCATTGGTAAATTGTCGAAGCGCGGATCAGCCATAAGGTGACGAAAAGCTGCTAATTTCAGCATACCTTTACCAATATTTGCATGACGATCCAGTCTCGAACCAAGATCACCTAAATTTACTAAGCCAGATTTTTATTATACAGGTAGAATCTGCATGTTTGAATTTGTTTTTTAATCTGCTTAGTGACAATATGGAGATGCCTGCTTTTCATTGTAAAAAACTACAAATAGATTTATATCATTATTCACAAATTAAAAATCCGAAAGGAAAAGTTTTTTAATTATTTCAAATTTACCCATCGAGTCATTGATATGAAACGCACGGAGATACTGAAGACCAATAATATTCTCAAATTGGATGATAGTTTCTTTATATCCGTCTTCTGATCGTATGTCATAACCTAAATTTAGCAGTGCAAATGCTGTGGCAATAATTGAAGATTTTTAGGAATCTTTATTATTCTACAAAAGTATTTAGCAAAAGATTAAACAGGATTAAAAGATTGCAAGTAGAATAAAACTTCGATATAAAAATGAACACTTTGCGCTGAATTAACAACTCTTCTAACAAAACTATAGAAGTTTTCTTTTGATTGGAGGGGAGTTGAACTCATGAGGAATTGGATTCAGATCTATCATAAGCCCAAAAACTTATTCATGGTGAACCCTAGGAACTGAACTCAAATCCATTTATTATCTATTTGGTCTTATAATGGAAGCGAATTGAGGCTGACCTGTATCAGTAAGCAATATTTTCTGTTATCTGCTTCACATATATAAATTTGTTTTTATAGAAATAGAAAAAGAGCGTTTGACACATTCATGCCTTGGCATAGATACAATAATACGATAATTCGAAAGTATTAACTTTGGATGTAAGTAACTTCGCACGATGATAAAGCTTTTATCACTATATTACAACTAGATTTTTCTATTAAATTACTGAGTTTGAATCTAAATAAATATTATAAAACTGACCCGCAGCAAAAATATGACATGTATCAAGGCATACTCCCACTCGCTTTTTATTTTTAACCAAACTAATAATTATCTGTAGCTCTTCAAACTTTCCACCAATAGTATTTCCCTGTCCAGCCATCGTTTCAATCACTGAAAAAGGAAATGTTTTGCAAAAAATGCGGCAAGATTTTGAAAAAAAACCGCTAATACAAGTTTTTAACAAATTTCTTTGTTTAAGTGAGAAAATAACGAAGATAATTTCGTGTTTGTTTTTCAAATGATTTTTGCGAACTTCTTACCGAAATAAAATTTTGGAAATCAGTCAAACTTTGGAAAAGTATAAAAAACAAACAAATTGTAATATATTCAGTGTGATCCATAACATAATTCAAAGTAGCAGCAATTGTTTTGATACATTCTTGACGAGTACATTTTCCTGCCGTAGATCCTAAAAATTAGTTATTAACTATGAAATGTCCAGAAACTTATTCTTGTCCTGGAATGATTTTTCTTAATTTAACCATTTACTTAAAACTTTTTTCCTATAATTAACTCACAAATTACGTCTTCAAATCGTTCAATAACATTAATTAGTGATTATTTATCATAGCGATGGGACGACTGAGTCAAATCTTATATTTTAAAGCAGAATGAGAAAGAAAACAATGCATGAAGCTTTCTAAGGATTTTCTGGAATCCAATAAAATAAAATCAAAGTAAAACTTGAACATATACATTTACCAGGATGAATATTATAATAGAGGATGCCAAGCTGTTCGCATCGTTTACATTCGTCTAACATGCATGCTCGAGCTCGATCCAGTATTTCTATGTCACTACTGCCACAATTTATCAAATATGACCCGTGCACAACAATTTGGTCCATTGGAAATTCTAATTTCTATCGAAGTAAAGAAAAAGAGTTAATGCATGATCAAGAATACAACTTTATTTAATTTTCCACTGTGTAATGAATTAACAAGACAGTGTCAAGCCTAACATACTGGATGATTTTTTATGGCATCATACGCATTAAATAAATATACCTGTGCGGTTTCACGAAATGCTTGCACCATTTCATTTTTCATGGGTGGACTATTCCATGAACGTTGGTTCCGGACAAAAAAAGCAAAAGATCGGCATCCAATAGATATGGCATTGTAAAAACCTTGTTCTAAACCTCCTGGAACGCAATTTTTTATATAGAACACAGTAAATGAATATCTCGAAGATCCATTTCAACGAAATGTTTATAATCACATAAAGCATACCAACCACTCTGTTTATTATTCATGAACTAGCTACACAGATCTAATAAATTACTACTTTTTATTACACACTGATTTTTTCCTCTAAAATTTAACATAAAGAATAAGGGAAACAGTACCTACTACACTAACATGTGCTCCGAGCATTTTCTTTGATCCAGCAGCGGCTTCCATCACTTTCTGCGCAATGGGATATATCGATGAACTGTTCTCATTAGAACTTACTTTAGTTGAATGTTTTCGTTTTTGAGTGACCTGAAATATGGTATCTAGTTGACATTTTTAAAATTTCTCCATTCATAAAATACTTAAATCTTCAAATTAAAAAATTCTTTCTTTTATCTAATTTTCCATATTCCTAACAATGACAAGACTCTACTGACAAGACAGAATGACAAGACTTATAATCCATTTAACGGTACAGTTAACTTGACAGATATCTCTTCCATGTCAATAATGTCCTGCACTGATAAAACATCTTACTTTTGTCCATTCCCTACTTTTCGTTCTATCGCTGTTACCACATGATTTTTTCATCTTTTTAAAATCAAAGTTTCAGTTTCCTTGGCTTAATTATGATCGATTCCCATTTGAACATCTTTTTCTTCCGATTCTCCTCCTCTAAAACTGCTTCAGCACGGTCCAATTTCTGCAATCTGGTCCTTTCTTGATTTCCGATTTCTCTATATCTTGTGGAACATTAGTAAAAGAAGTTCCCAACATATTAACAGCATTCAAGAACTCAATAATACTACTCTGGAATTTTTAGCATGATTTCCATTCGATACTCTTCCATCAACCAAAATAAGATTCTCAAAAGTTATTCACGAATTTTTAATTGTTAATCACAATTTGATTATCCATTGAAATAATTTATGACTATCGTTCAAAGAAAACATTTTTTTTACTAATTATGAACAAAATGCAAAAGAAAAAAATACACATTTAGAAAATCTAATCACTAAGAGTAAAAAAACGACTGGAGAAGGAACGGATGAACATTTATATAAAAAGGGAATTAAGAAAAAAAAACCGAGCTGAAAATCATCTATGTTCACGACCAACATTTCTATAAAAAAAAGATCGTAATTTACTTGCAAACCAATATAAAAGAATAAAAAGCACAGCTAGACATTTTTACAAAGAAAGTATAGACTAGATGTAATTTCATGTATTTATATAATTGCCACGGAACTAAGATTCCTTCAGTATAACTTCCTTTTTTCAAAGCCAAAAAACAGGAAAAATAATAATCATTACAATTGTACATGAACTGATTTACACACACTATTCTGATTATTTGATTGATGCAATTTTCACACGAAACTAGTTTGTTACTTCTAGTTTACAAAACAATATTTCCAAGAATCTTTCACGAACGTCAAACTTCATAAGACAATAAAATAGAAGAATCTCCACAATCCAAAAATTGAGGTGCTGAATCCAATGCTGCTGGAAAGCTTCCCGAATGAGATCTAGATTGACTAGTCCAGAAAATTATGTTTTTGCGATTCATTCCACAAGGAAATTAAACTTTTCTATGAAGCATCGTAATGAACGATACATTCAACTCATTTTTTTAATCACTGAGTCACCAGCTTCTTCCTGAAAATTATATTCAACAGCAGGAACCAAGTTAGTTATTACTCAATTCAGCCGCTGTTTTTGTCTCATACTTATTAAAAATTCATTGCTACAACATTATAATCAACAAAATACCTTTGAAATTTCACTGCTGCTTAATTTTATCGTCATATCTGTCTTAATTGATTTCTTACTTCCTGAAAGAAATTTAGCTTATTTTTTATTTTTGCAACTTGGAAAATATAACAGTTTAAAAAAGGAACATGACTCAAAACGTTTAAAAGTAGAAACCTGAACCCTAAACTCTCTATCGGACTGCAACAAAACAATTAGGCATAATCTTAGTACTTCGATAGTATGTAACTGACAGGTGGAAGATTAGAGAAACTTGGCTAAATTTAGACAACGAACTGTTTGAAAGAGAACTTTATTATAGCCCTATATTACCCTTATATGCTCACAGTTATCGTTCGGGTATTCGAATAATTAGGCAAACACATAGAAATAATTAACAGTCCTTAAGAAATAATTTCTTTCCTCTTTTTCCGAAATAAAATGTTTCTGATTTACTGCCTTACGCTGGCTGACTAATATTCTGCTTCATAATTATCACGAATTCAAACCTGTTGAAATCATTAATGATTTGTAAAACCATGAAAATGTAATAACTGCAATCATAATCCAGTGTACATGGAAATATACTGAATTCCAGTACCGAATCGTATCATGCCATGTTAATAATAAAAAACCGGAAGCCATGAATGCAAAGCCAAGCTGTCGTATTAAATACCAACTACAACGAAGTTGATAATACAAAGATATATTGGAGAAGAGAAAGATAGAGAAGATTTCTGACAATGAACACATACAGCATACTATATCAAACAGAAAATAAGATTTATTATATCTACCAAACTGTCATTTTTACTCATTATTCGGCATAGCTCTCGATGTAACATATGAGTTGCTAAATATATGAGCCAAATATACGAAAGTTTTCCGCGCAATACATTTACAAATGGCTTACAAAATAGTGAACAAAAGCGGTAATTTGCCATGAGGATCCTTTGGCACTAATGATAGAATACTGTCCTCCGCCACTGTACAAAGAGGAACTGTAAGGAAGGATAGGAAATAGCCCGGATGCACACCATGCCAAAATGCACTCACTGACATCGTCAGTAACATCCTGAAACATCCCAATTATGAATTCTGCGAAATTTACAAAAAAGAGATAGTGATCATAAATCAGCAATTATTTTTCTTTGTTAAGAGATTCTGTGATCTTATGTTCCGTTGTAGTTTCTTACTTTACAACCTATCGGAAAAAAACTCATAAATAAATGACTTAATAATACCCCAAAGATCGCGGTACACGTTTGTACACACAGTTTGCAAGCCAGAATTGAACCGTGCGGTTCCAAGCCCTTATCCCACCTCGAAATGAAGCATTCAGTTCGATCGACCAAATATCCAAATTACGTATTGCTTCCGAATTATAACTTATCTCCTTTTTATTCATTTGTTCTCTAAATCGAAAAAACAATCATTTTGATAATAAGATTTTTTTATTAATTCACTTAATAGTATATCGTTACTTGATACTGTGGTCGATCAATCTTTCAAGAAAGTTTTATGCGAGTGTAGAAATAGTCACAAAAAATTTTGTTTTGATTTGAATAAGAAATATTACTTCAAAATATCGATTTTATTGGGTCCTTTACCAGCCGATGGACAACTTTCCTCTGGATAAATTCCAATTCCATTCAACACACAGATTGATTCCGCAACCATCCACGCGCTATATACACGACATCGCATCCACAGAAATACTAGGAAACTAACTGATATTCGGTAGTAGGGTGTTTCATCAAAAAATTCATCTTCGCGCATCTTCTGATAAAGAAATTTTGCAATAATATCAAAATTTTAAATAAGTAATCGACAATACAAAGACCATTTACTATTTCTTAATAATGCATATAACTAGAACTTCAAAAATATTTAATATGTTCATTTTTATAAATCAATTAGTGGACATTTCTTATATAATTCGATGAAAAATGTGATACAACAAATCCAACAAACCTCAAGTGGGAAAGCATACAAGAGCAAAATAAAAGCAGGTAAAGACCAAGCAAGATTATATAAACGCCATTTAATATGTTTCCAAACGGATATTTCCATTATTTTATCATTATCGACAACATCTCGGTACATTGCATATGTATAATATGGACCTTAAAAAATATAAAATTATAAAAAACAAAAATATAAAGACCTTACATATTGTATATATGTATCTTGCTTCATGAAATCTCGTTTACTGTTAGTCTTCGCAGGACCAATAAAGTATATTCACGGTGAAAGATCTACTATAAAAGACTTCGGAATTTCTGAAATGATATATTTTAAATAAGTTTGGACAACTGAAATATAGATACTCCAACACAGTATAGCTAATTATAGCATTCGTTCATTGCAGCTGTAATGAGGTCAAAAGAAAAAATATTTGGAATATGAAATAACAAATAAAGCTTTATAATTCAATCAGTTCTTTTAATAGATAAATTAAAAAGATTATGCGGTGATACAGGAATTACACAACTACCACGTAAAACTGAAGGAAGTGGGTGGGTTAATTGGTGAAGTATGTGAATATATAAATTTTATATTTTAATCAAATGAAAAGTAGAAAAAATGAATGATGTCAAAAATTGACTGTCAAAGTATGAAAAATAATGATACCAGTAAAAAGGCCCGGGAAATTATATAAATATAAAATTGTCTGCCACCATGATGGCTGTTCAATGAATCGTGTCCTATTTGGATCGAACTTCATCTCATCTTTTTTTCTACTATCAGCAATTTCGAAACTTAAACCAATAAGCTGCAATAAGTGATATTTAGGAAAACAAAAAAGAGAGTTTCCTTTATATTAAGAAAAATGAAGCCTTGCTCGTATTTATTGGTCAAGTCACCCAAGCGAGCTCTCGATGAATATGTTGCAGACGAAAATTATCAAATTATAAGGGAAAAATATGCAAATAATACCTTCCTAAAATGAAACATAATTATTGCTGCTAAGGAGTAACTCACAATTATAATGCAATAAAACTAACATAAGACATCTACCCTGCTACCAACCATTATAAAAAACTTTTTATTACAGCTATTTATTACATATTTCAAGCAAGAATAAGTCAGCTCTTTCCGCGATACTTGATGGTTATAGTATCACTGAAACATACTCTTAACGTCATAATTAGCTGAACGGCATTTGAATGAGAAACAAGAGCTGGAAAACCGATCAGATGTATTGCTCGAAGAACTCCCAAATAAATGAATGTTATAATGAAGGATATCAACGGCAAATACCTAGAAAATGTTACAAGCTCGAAATATGCACGATAAATATTGCGAATCTCTTATAATTCATGCTATGAAATGCTATTCTCAGAAAGTGTGCAAAATATTAGTAAGCACAAGATTACCGGTTTTTCACTGCCGAATTTATAATAATATTTATAATCACAATAAATAGAGAATATAATAATTTCCAACCAGTAAAATAGTAAATCAATGAAATACCAGTAATTCCACCACATATTTCACGAACTATGCCCCAACGCACCTAAATTTTCGATTTGTTATGAATTATCTCAAATTTAATATTCTGCGACTTATGTTAAACTTTTACCAGAACATGTAAAATCAATTAAAAAGCTTTTCTATGTACCAATGTTAGATAAAAAAGTTACCTGTCGCATAAGAATAGAAAATAAGAAAGAAATAATAAGCAATTCACTGTAGATTAAATCATCTATCCTTTCCAATAGCAATTCAGATAAAGCTTCCACCATACTAATTTTTGTTTGATTTGTTAAAACTGATCCAGAAATCATCGAAATCGATACTAAGAAACCTACAGATAAATTTTTTAGCTTATGTGGAAATAATGCGATACTTCGAAATTTCCATACTCACAAATAAAATATTAAAAGACAAAAAAAACCAGTAAGTACAGTACATATAATAAATTGAAGGAAAGTTCTCAGAATGAAAGAAATAAACACAGTGGGTACAGATTTTTACTATTTTGACAAGAAGAATAAGATGATTAATGCGTCCGAATAAGATGGAGAGAATACAACTGGTTTAATAAACATCGATTCTGCACTTTTCGCATCACAGATATCTTAAGTTTCTAACGTATTCGAGACAAACTCGATTAATAACCTATAAACTGAAGTGAAAATAAACTGATAGCTTTTCTCCAAAAAAGCCATAGGAATCCTTCTATAGCATTTAGATTATAAAATACGGAAGGTATATCGGAAAAGAATATAGAGATCAATTACTGCGAAAGATATTTCAGATGACTATTTAGCTGATTGATTCAATCATTCTGGATTTGTCCGAAAAGTTACTACTACTGAAAACTGAAACTTCTTAAGCATACATCTTCCTGTACTCTGTTTTGCTTCTGCAATATAAATAATTTCTTTTCCCTTCTACTATGAAAAAATTGCCTGATTCATTGACAACAATTTCACATTACCAAAATTTTAAAAGCTAATCATTACTTTCTATTTATTTTCTAGAAAGAAAGACCAAGAATGACAAATGATTTATATCAAAAATTTTCGAAATTGCTTGAAATTTGGCCCAATTTACATAGAAGGCATGCATATAAAATGCAATTCGATCTAAAAAAATTAAGAGATTTTTAGAGTGTGGAATGTTTATGAGCAAAACTTGAAAAGTTGTATAGAATCTTATAAAAAAGTTAAAATTAATCTTAAATTAGTCTTAAATTACTATTAAAAAATTTTTATAGGGAATTCCAAAATTACCGTAAAACCGGTATTATTCGCTCAATATCACATTTTTGTACTCACTCTGCCAATCTTTCATTACTGTTCATTCTTGACTTCCTTGATGACATCAACCCTTGGGAACCAATACCTTTTGATGTGTGCTGTAAAATATTGTACACCTGTAAAGCGCTTCATATACATGATGGAACGTTTTTTGTACACATTAGCCAGTACCAAACAAAAAAAAACTAAACATTTAGTACAGTTTCAACTAAGCTCAGAAAATAACATTACTAAGGAAAATATCTTACAGCACTCTACACCGCTACTTCTAAGTTTGTAAATATACTGTACAAAATAACATAAGTTCAGAGAAATTACAATAAAAACCATACATATTAAGGTATCAGCAGTTAACATCTAGCAATATTGCGATATCACTATCAAGTGCGTGTAGGGAAGGTTGAAAGTAACGTCAAAGGATAAGTAAAATAAAACAAGCTATCGAGAAACTTTTGCGGATGGTAGTAAGGCGAGTTTTCTAATAATTTCTAGAGCTTGTGGATCTAGGAAACAGTAAATTCCCGGCATGACTCAGACTCTTTTCAAAGGAAAGACCTTCAGCCGCTTCTATTTGGAGAGCATTCATGAGTATAAAGGGGTTCGTCCATTTCACCGTCTCATTGCAATTAGCTAGAGAACTGGAGAATATCGGCAACGATATTAATATTGCCACCTACAGGTTACTGTTCCTGAGGGTAAATTATCATACCTGTCGATTTAACTTTAAAAATTCACCACTGTCGGTACTTCTTCGTTTCTTCGATCTTTATTTTCCTGTTAAACTGAATGCACCATATAAACTAAATTCGTGATCCACTTCTCTTCCGTTTTATTCCTCTTCTCAGAGAGGGATAACTTTGATCAACATCTATGAACTTCTAGAAAGTTATATCACTAGGCTTCATTAGAATGAAATTGACTGATGTTTGATTCCATCACATAAACTTGTTTAAAATTAACAAGTTTATACGTTTATTTTAATACTTGATTAGAGAAAACCCAAATGTTTTTGACGTGAACTTTTTATAAATTTGTGAATCAGTATCTAAATCATGCTAATTGTAGAAATAAAATATTCGAAATGTTTAATCATTTCTTTTTTTTGCAATAAAACAAAGTCATTACATTTAAAAGCACGAATACGATACAATTACCCCAAAAATCACAGAGAAGAACAAAGCAATATCTGAAGAATTAATATATCGTTGCTTCGGAACAGTACTTCACATTTTGCAATCAATAAACCAATAATATCTATCATACTTCATAATTATTGATCAAATAATCGAAGTATCAGGTAGCGTTATGCTAAAGTATATGGATTTCTTTTGTTCTTCAAACATATTCATTGAAATCGATCTTCGAAGGAAATGAAAATTAACTTCAAAATAATGAAAAATTTTTGAAATGAAGGAGAACAAGAGTAAATGATAGTTAAAGGATATCATTATCATTGAGCTGAAGCAATTTCATTTGCGAATTCACCCATCCAGTAACAGCACTAATTTTAGCATACACTCCGGGGATGTTATTCCGACCGCATCCATGACCCCAACTGACTACTCCTTGTAGTTCCCATCTTTGACGTGCATGACTGTAACACACTAACGGACCACCTGAATCACCCTGAAGAACATTATTGAGATTAAAGTGGATTCCTGGAACATGGACATTCTTAGGGATGCTAATCTTTGATTTATTCCGATATTATCATATCTCATTCTCACTTTCAAGATATTACTTTAGAGAAAAACAAAGGAAGAAAAGAAACCTGACAAGCATCAGCACCACCGGAACCAGCGCAAAGCATAGATAATGGATCCACACGGCCGAAATAATGCAAAATACTATTACAAATAACAATTGGTATAATTGGAACATGTGTCTCACGTAACTTCGATGAAAAACTACCACTTTCTTCTTGAAAACCCCATCCTATAAAAAGACATAGAGAATTATGCAGAAGGACGGTAAGTCAAAGAATTAATAAGAGTAAGCATGAAATTTCCGGCCTAAATAATTTTCTCCGTTTTTCTTGACGTATCCCTTACATTACATTAATCAATAATACTATTTACACCTGTAACAATGCAGTTGTCTGCCGTTGATGGCTCCAACATCGGTAAACATATCGGTAATACATTTTCGCTAAAGTTTAATTTTCCATGTAACCTAAAATAATACTAAGCTATTAGAAGGATATTTTAATAATACGTTGAAGTTTCCCGAATTTTTCAAGGAATACTATCCTTGAAATTACTGGGATGAAATAATCTAAAATCCTAGCTGATGAAATTTCATTTAATTTAATAATGATAGGAATCTTCACCTGGCAATAGCGATGTCAAATGAACTTGGCATAAGGACATTAAATAACGGATGTATTGAAATATTACGAATTCCATAGCTTTCTCCGGATCCAATTTCATGACCACCGATGAGAATTGTATAACGTGCTGGATTACGACTGAAGATATGAGACCCATTAGGAAAACCATCAATTTTGCTATTTGACTTTCTTGGTGTTTTCTTTTTAGTAACATTTTATCTGTTACCCGCAAAGAATCAAAAATCTACCAGCGTTAATAAGTTTGCCTACTAATATTCAGTTTCTCAAATCAACTCCATTCAGATTAGAACGCATTTGAACAGAATTGAACCTCCGAGAGAAGCAGTGCGCAGCAGTGATAACGATATCATCACTGAGAAGCGCCGCGCCACATCGATGAATCTTTGTTTCAGTATAGATCAGCTGCACGGTCCAAGGCCATATATGTGGTGTTGACTCGTTACCTCCAACTACACGACGTTCGTCCTGCTACAGATTTATCAATTCCTCGGATCAGTATATCTCGGGTGCAACAGTTTTCAGAATATTAGCAACTTGTTCGAAGAAGAAATGTGCAAAACACGAAAATAGTCTCAAGGTATGTTTTGCTTCTAAGTTAAGTTTCCGTTGTTTTGCGATCGATCATAAAAATCAATGTAAATTTCTCTGATCAGTCTAGTCCTACATTTAATAAAATGAAAAAGACTGGCACAAATAAACTTACAGTGACAAATTTGCCATTATCGATAAGGCTATCTAAATTGTGAGAACGACCACAAATTTCTATCTTTTCTGAATGCGAATTTACAAATTCAATCAGTAGTAAAACTAACGCTTCTAACACTTGGAAATATCGCATTTTTAACCTACAAATGACTGAACCACAATTAGATGCTTCCAGCTAATAAGCAGAAATAATTCGTCTCATCAAGAGATTTTTTATAGTATACCCAAAAGGTAACAATCCACAAGAAAAATTTCCAGAAGAATGAGTGAACTCCTAAAATACGATCAAATCAAATGATCAGATCAAATGCAACTCACTTTCTCGCTAATTAGCCATTCTCGGAATGTTTTTGTTTTTCCTTCATTCCAACATCACTAACTCTTGCCAAATCCCATATCGCAGATTTATTTGCAGAAATCTTGTTCTTCGGTAAAATAATGCCACTATGGTAAAAGGGATGTCAGAACATTGCAGAAGAGAATATTAAAGGTTAAAGTAATTTTATTTTGCTTGAAGAAAACGGAAGTTGCATATTTCATGTTGAATCTCAGTTATTCATTTGAAATAAAACCGAGCTTTTCCCAATCGTCAGGAGCATCATTTATGCAAATTTACACCAATTTTGAAACAATCATATTTTTATAGCATAGTTGTGCCAGAAGGAATAAACTGGAATTTAGATTCACTCTAATTGCGGGTTTTCCCAATATAGTAGATTCTGATTGAAAATGAGGCTTTGCCTCACTTGGAAATTTTAAGTTTTAAATCATTGCAATATGATTTCAATTCAAGGTTTCAAGATACAATTAGTTAATATTCAACACGATTCTTCAAGTACGTAATATCGCAAGGACACTACCTAGTTATACCTTTTAAAAATGTTGAAATATTTATATAATTACCATATAGACTAAATTATTCATATGTTCGGTACAACACCACTTTTTTATCCTGTTCCTTAATTATAATTATCCATGTTTGATTCGTTGTAATACCTTCATGATACCATTTTTTCTAAATTGGTGCCAAAATTAAAAGAAACGATCTCGTTCCAACATTTCCTCCTTCCTGTTCGAATGTGAAAGAGATTAGGTGAAGCAAACATTTGGTTTCAATTACCTTTGCACTGGAATCGAAAAAGAAATCATTTTTCCGAACCAAAATCAAAATGGTTCAGGAACAAATATCGGGCTGATAAGATTTAGAAATAATCTTTCTAATCAATTATCATATTGATTGTGAAACTGAAATAATATACTTCCGGATGGCATTTTCAAAAAAAGGAAGTAATTGAAGTTGAACTATAACATTTGAAATATAACAATTAAAGACATCGTCGATATATCAAAAAGTACATGACTAGAAAATACAGAGATGTAAAGAAAAATTGATAATGATTTAAGAATTAGTAGACATTAATGAGATAAATTAATTATTGAGTGAAAAATAAAAATTCAAGTTATAGTAACAAACAGTAATAATCACTTCCGTTTCTGTAGTATAACGCATACGCCGATTCATCAAGCCGAATAATGAAACAAATGAGAATTTAGAAAGAATCTGCAATGGTCTATTGAACTGAGTTCATTTTAAATGTGATAAAGAAGATATAAATTGTCATATTAATATACGATCTTACTGTTACTGTAGCAATTTCATTGTGATTTGAATGCCAACTAAAATCGTAGATTTCACTGTGGAATGGCAATATATAAGCTAATATATGGCAATTCCTACTTTCAGGGGAAGATAAATTATATAAGCATACCTGTGTCAAGACATGGAATTTCATATATGTTACGTTTTTGCTGTCGCATATCAAGTGAATGATTCCATAAATAAATTATTCAATGAATTATTGAATAGATAACGGAGAAAAAAATTTCACGACATCGAGCGGTGAAAAAAAAGTTTTATTGTTGTGCAAGAAGTTGACAAAAACTAGTAAAATTATTTCAGTATTAAATGTGGCAGTATGAAACGCGGTTGCAAATGATTCGTTCTACGACAAATGAATTTATTTTCAATCAATTCCAACTTTCCTTTTCCTTGGTTGAATCTTTGAATTTTGGCCCACTCCTGATGATGAAATCATCATCTGCATGCTAAGAGTGTTCATCCGACATTCCAGAAATAATATAGCTTTCACCTCAGAAAATCGACGTAAATCCTAATATTAAATGTTACGCCGAAAGAGGTCGTTACCAAATAATGTATGCGTCATCCATTGTGTAGCGTACGGAAAAGTATGGATCCCTTCGAACAGAAAATGAATTGATTATTAAAGCTGAAAATTATTTGGCTTTTGCTGAGAAGATGAAAAAGCATACTATTTGCAAGTTCTTGGGCATAAATCTGCATGAAATGTATGTCATACTATTTATTAGCTAAATTCATTGATTGGACAGTATTAAAGTGTAAGATTATTCCTTTTATTCATCCTATCCTTTTAAATTCTTTTCTCTTTCCTAACCTTTCATATAACAAAAGAGGAAAAAACACCTGCTCATTGATTATTGTATAAGCAAGCTTATAACTCTTTGGGTAGAGTCGGTGACAAATTCCTTCGTGCTAGGAACATGAAATTTATCCACCAAACGATAACCTTCTGATTGTCGGACAAAGAAGAATAAGCTTTTCTCTGTAATAACATTTTGAAGGTATCAAAAGCCAATGGATCAAAAAGCATACTTCTTTGTTCATTTGTCAAATTCCATTAATACAGCAACAATGTATCTCTGTGAAAGGTTAGTTTGTCCAGCAAATTACGGTTACTGAATTTAAAACCTATGATGTTTCTGAAAAAATATTAATAGAGATAAAACATTACTTTGACTGAGAAATAAATCTTTCGCTCGGGAAGTGTAGACGACGTGGCATTTCGGGAAAAGTTTCTGTTACTTCACTTTTTCGGTTCGGAAGAAACCTGAAATTGACAATAAGGTTCAGACAAACAAATAAAAAAAATAATTATGATGAATAGTGCTATATTGATAACGAGTAATGCTATGACATGCGTAACTTAGATTAAGTCTCTGCAATACAAAAAAATGCTTTTTTTGCTTGATCAAAAATTAAAATAAGCATGATATGAGCATTAACCTCTTGACAAGGCTAATTTTTTCAATTAATGTAAAATAACTGAATTTACTTAGCGTAAGCGATCTAAAGAGATAACTTAACGTGTACCAATTTCACGACCTTCAATAATTCTTCCAATCGATAACTTAGGTAAAGAAGCATCTGTCTGAGCTATTATCCACTTCCATAAATCGACTTCACTGAAAAGCAATATTTGGCAAAAAATTTTGTGAAATTTCGATCTAAAACAAAAGAATTGAAATATCCAAAAAACATGGAACCGACTTTATTTGCATATCTGCCATCCCTCGCAATTAATCACTTCTTTTTGAAAACAATGAACAAATACTCCAAATTTCTCGATGTTAAGATCGATCGAATTACTGGATTACAGTGAATAGTCGATCTGCAGCAAATTGATCTCAGCATAAATTCTTCAGCAGGGTCAACCGTATCATCATTTGAATGAGTAATGACATTGTGGAACACATGCAAATCTTCTCAAACAAGAAAATGAAACAGATGTAAATTTCAGCTCAATAATTTGTGACATCCCAGGATTCGGTCATTTCACAAGCATGCGAAATACGTCAGATACGAAACGGGAGACTTTCATAATATTAACTTGAGAGAACTCGCCGTCTCCGTTGCTGAACCCAAACTTTTGATAACAATATTGATTATTTGAACTGATCTTCATCAGTTGATATTCAACTTTGTTTTCTCGATGGTTCCAAAAGATCCCGCATTCGCCTTCTTCTAGCAGAAATGCATTAACTGTCGCAATTGTTAGAATTCAAGGATTGCGTAAAAAGCAATGAACTGATCTTCCTAAACTGAACAATTGTAAAAGCTTAATGATATGCCTCGAATGGATTGCTCACATTCTGCTTTAGTTCTGATTTTTATGTTCCCATAATTTCTTTACAAAAGCAATTTTGATTTTCCTGTTAAGAAGTTAGGGAAAATAATCATCAATTTACTGGTAATTCAAGACAAATTATTTCATACTTGTTTGAAGTACTATGAATTTTCGAATAATAAGGATAATTAAAAAGTTAAAGAAATGAAGAGATAAACTGGAAGACTAGGCAATAAACAAATGACAAGAAAAAGCTTCAAATAGCAATTAAAATGCGATTTGGAAACAATCCTGTAATTAAGCGTAGAGTTTAATTATGATTAGGACAAAAAATAACTGAGGAATTATGGATTTAACAAACGAATATAGAATAATCTTTGGTTATTTTGATATAAATTAAATAATTCCAGAAATATAAATCTGTCACGTTTCAATTTCTCCCAACTTACTTTTATTTCAATTCTCTTTCAGTATTCTAATATTCATTTTTTTAAAAAATAAGTCTGAGAAGATTTTCATCTGTTTAGATGAAAATCTTCTCAGACTTAATTTTTTTTCAAATTTCATTTCCATTATTCAGAGTAACGAAATACTAAGAGCATAAAATGTAAATGACAAAGCTATTAACTATTTATTCATTTTCGTTTCCATCAATTCTTTACTAATATTCATTTTCTTCTATTCGTGCTGTGTGTGTGTGTGTGTGTGTGTGTCTGTGATATAATTCGAAATAGAATTAAAAGTTCAGAATCTTCTCGAATTCGTTGCATTTGAATTCAATAAAGAAAGCTGAAATTGAGAATTTGGATAGAAGAATGTATCATTTTGCGCCTTTAAAGAGGATCAGTTTTGTTGTAATATTCGAAAATCGGCAAACTTTCTCGATAGTTAGCTGAAAGAAATGAAATAACTAACTGACTAACACAACGTTTCCTCTCTTCTACTCTTTCTCTCTTTTCCTGATAGATCAATTTCTCAACTGATAAACAGCATCTCCTCCGTGGTCGAACTTTCCACAATATCATTTACTCCATTTGAAAGCAATTTATGCTTTTAATTTTATTTTTTTCTATCGATAGATTATAAATAATGGATATTTTAGGTGACATTTGAGATATTCCACCTTATTAATGCTTAAAAATTTCAGTTTTGTGGAGACAAAAGAGAACGGTTCACGTAGAAAATGGATGGGCGTAATATATGGAAATTAGTAAAAGAAAATCCTCAAGATATATTAAATCAACAGCCTTCCTCACGATCCCTTTTTGATTATGATGTACTTCTTCTCATATTCAATTATTGCTTAATTGTCTAATAATTCTTTAACAACGAAGTTTGGAAATTCACCGTCTATTCTGTTGTATGGTTGATGTGAGTAGCAGAACTCTTTTCAAGTGGATTATATGTAAAAAGTAGCAGTAAGAGAGGAAAATTTGATAGAGAAATTAAAGTCACAATATATTTCCAAGTCTCATAAATCATTTACTGATCAGATATAACGGACGGAGATGTCGAAGTTCAGGAAAGCATATTGCTTCATTGTTATGGTTGAGAACACAAATTAAAGAGATAAAATCATAATAGAATGCCAATGGGTGATGATGATTCGGGAACCCAAAATATATAAGATCTTCATTTATACAGCTAAATTAAATTGCATTAGTTTTAGTTTAATCGACAACTGATCGATGTTGAAACAGTAGCTGATGTAGCTGAATTACCACCCGAGAAACTTTCAGAAATACTCGATGAAATGGTTCGTGAAGAATCGGAGAAAAAGAATACCATGTAACTTTGAATATTTTTTTGAATACTATTATGATAATCAGATGATATCACCTGCTCAGTAATGGCCGATTTTAACTTTAATGTTAGCTGTCTATTTTCAATCCTTTCGAATGTCTGCTCCTTAGGACTAAAAATTCATTTCATTGCTTACTTAAAGGTCTGGGATTCGTAAAATTAGTAGCAAACTGATGAATAGACTGAAAAGTGGACATTCAAAAAGTAACAAGTCACTTATCATGGATCAGAGGACGAAAGTTCCCGAATTAGCTCCACCCATCTTGAAAACACCGTTGTCGCATCATCATCACTCAACAACGAAATCATCGGAACCGGTCGTTTTTACACTGGATGAACAATCACCTGTTTTATCTTCTTCTTATCGATCATCTTTCCGGGAAAATGATACAGATACTAAATGGTATCTGTTAATTTCTAAAGTTTAAATTAGAATACAGGGAAAAAAGAAGTTTAAATTAGGAACGGAAATTATAATTTCCCGGTTCTATTTCCTATAGAAATATGCTATTTAAAGGTTAAATTTAGAATGGATTGGATTTTATTTTTGTTTAGTGCTTATTTATTTCGTGGCGATTCGCTCTACAATAATAAAGCAACTGATCCTGAAGCTGCAAACAATAACATTGAACGTGTTTATGTCTACGATCCATTTTGCCCACTTCATGGCTCTAGACGTCGCATGATTAGCAGAAGAACAAAGATTCGTGATCTCGATTATCATTTGACGAGTATTGAATCAGTTGATGATACTGAATCATCAGGAGTTATCCTACTCAGGAAAGGAAATTTATGCCTCTGTTTAAATTTCAAGTTGCAAAATAATCAAAAACTAAACTTGAAAAGTTTAAAACAAATTTTAATTTCATTTTTAGCCAAGGTTTTGCTGCAAAGTTAATTCGAAAAAGACGCCGCGCCCTTTTATCTGGTTCTGAGAAATATCGATCTGATAAAGCAAAACGGAAGATTCGAGTGAATTTATGGATCGTTAGCTTGACATTTTTATTCCTCTTCACCGCCTTTCACGGATTACAGAATCTACAATCTTCTATTAATGGTCATCTTGGGACAGATGGCCTTTCGTATGTTTTATATAATTCTATACTTAAACTGTAGGATTCGCGTAAAACGAACAGCCGAATAATCTATTCATTACTTCAAAGATCGAACTTCATCTTGAAAGTTATTTAGCCTGAGAATTATAATATCTTCAATTAAAAACTCATTAACATTTCTCAAAAGATTCAATTATGTTCTAGAATATTCTATATCAGCTTGTCACTATCATACTTATTTGTCCCGTCATTTATCTTGAATCGTCTTGGTTGCAAACGTACGCTAATTGCGTCATCAGGAATATTTATGATTTATATGCTGTCAAATTTTCTACCCAAGTAAGCTTCACAAAAATTTTGGATGTAATTTGCCGAGAAATGGAAACATTTCATAAATCGACGTTGTTGTGATGTAATTAATTTGTTGTATGATTTCTTTCACAAATTTCTTGGGCAAATTACATACAATAACTGTTTATTCCTTGCTTTTTTCCGTGTACGTTTCGTTTCCCATAAATAGTTTTTTCCGCTTATTAAATGATAAATGTTGATTGATTTCTAAGCAGCCGAATTTTCAAATTTTACTTTTTCTCAAAGAGATGAACTTTATTGTCAAATAGTTATAAATTATTGTTTACTTAGTTCGCTGTAAAAAAAGTCACTAGTTATTACTTTATTATTATTTACCGTTACCTTGATTGCTACTTGCAAATCGCTTCCAATCTACCAATAATCTCCATTCTAGTATTTTGAGTAATCAGTATTTCGAGTATTGCTGTCATATTGACAATTATTCTATAATTGTCTTAAATGTCTTGAAAGAACAACAATCAATCAACTTTACCGCAAATACTCGATTGTATCATAATAACAAAGTAATTACTATGGCACAATTCTATTCCGACACATGCACACATACATGTATTGTAGATATTATTCGATCATTCCAGCTTCTATTCTTGCTGGATGTGCCGGAAGCTGTCTTTGGGCAGCAAAATGTGTATACATTTTGGAATGCGGAACGAAATACGCGCAATTAAATATTGAAGCGCAAAATGTTGTCATCATCAGGTATTCATATTATTATCATTTCTAATAACAATCCACGGAGATAAAATATGAATTAGTTATTAAATACTAAAGCATTGCAATTGTAATTTTCAGATTCTTCGGTTATTTCTTTATGGTGCTTCATTTGGGTCAAGTGATTGGTAATCTCATTTCATCTTTTATTCTGACAGCTGCAACAGGTTATCATCAGTTGGAAGATCAGGTGCAGAAATGGTATTGCCTTTTCCATTGCTTTTATCAGTTTTTTTCTTGTATAAAAGTTGCGTCAGTATCTTTGTTCTAATTGCCTCTAGTCATGAACACGAGAATTTAACTTTTTCGATTAAAATTTCAACTTTTCATTTTGCTTCCGAAAATATTGAACTGATGAAAATCGAAGTGATTGTGTGGAGATTTCAGCTGTGGTCATTCATTTCGTGATAATATATCATACTTAAGCGAGCAAGCAATCGAAAATCTTCGACGACCAACTCAAAGTGTTTATTTATCTCTCTGTGGCATTTACTTCTGCTGTACCATCGTTGCCCTAATGATTGTACTGTTTTTCCTGAATTCACTAAAAAAAGATGAGATTGCCAGGTTTGCTGCTTCTTTTTTCTGGGAAGGGAAGGAGAAGCATCGATATTTGATGGAATCTGTTAAAGCAACATTACCAGGAAGATGGTGATATTAAACAATGTAAAATAGAGATCTACAGAGCTGGAAATGCTAGTAAATCAATTAATATTGATGGTAGAAGTGGTGTCAAACAATTAATTAATGGTGTGAAGAGTGGTGCAGCTGAATTTCCATGATCTTGTTTGGGATAAATGATTACTATAATATGAAATATAAAAGATTTTTTATCGAATTGCGAGAAAAGATGTTATCATCAGCTAACAGGTGGAATAAAAGTACTAGAAAGGGGAAAACGAATCCAGTTTTGAAAATAAACCAATATGGATAAAAATCTTCTATCTTATTCCCTTACATCATTCCTAAACTGAGATTATTAGTATAAATCATAATAGGCTACGAAATAATTGGAAATTTTGTAAACTACGAGTTAGCATTTTTCAGAAATAATTTTTTTCGTCCAAATTTTTGGAAAGCAAAAAAAAATGACAAGAAAAAAATTTGAGAAACTGTAAGTAAAACTGCCTGTTAAATTCAAAAATCATAAAATCATTTAATGAAGTAGTTATCCGTTTCAGATTAAAGGCACCATTTTTTTCAACAGATATTTGTAAGGCGATATTTCGAAATCTTACTTATCCAAAATCTTTGCTATTAGTGCCACTAACACTTTTCAGCGGTGCTGAACAGGCATTCGTCGTAGGCCTTTACACAAAAGTAACTTTTTCACCTTCAAATTAATTTAGTAAGTTTTCCTTTGCGGATATCGCATCTATTTTATCGACAATTGAAACTTCATAACAAATGAATTAACAAATAATTTTTTTAAGGCCTATATTGGCTGTGGTCTTGGCATTGGCCAAATTGGATTCGTAATGACAACATTTGGTGTAACGGATGCCATATGTAGTCTGGTTTTCGGACCATTGATGAAGTTGTTCGGACGGATGCCTTTGTTTGTTTTCGGTGCTGTTATCAGTATGCTTGTGTCATTAACACTTTTAGTAAGTATTATTTCTCAGTTTTAATCAGTTAGCTTTAATTACAAATTGCCAAGTTACAATTTTGCTATCTTTTGAGTCCTTTTGGCCTTATTTTTTGAAGTCGTGAGGTCCTTTTTGATTTTTGAAAAAATGAAAATGATATTTCCTTCTTTGCAATGGAGAAAAGTATACAGATTATCCCGAATAAAAATCCTGCAATATATGAAGTCATTCATTCCAGTTGGGATATCATCATTTCTAGATTTGGCCTCTCAATCCTGGTGATACATCTTTGTTCTATGCTATCGTTGGTGTTCTGGGCATGGCTGATGGTGTTTGGAATACTCAAATTAGTGGTATCTAACTTGCATTTGCTTACTTTAGCGTAAATAACTAAAACCTGCCCCTTTTAGTTGGACTTCCGACAAATATGAGTTAATAATTGATTTTCAAACCGTACTTAACAATCAACTTATAACTGTAAGCGAAAAAAAAACTAGATGGAGAATCAAATATGAGAATTTATCACTTCATCACCACGATCTTGAAAAGGACAAAAAAATTTTTTCTGATCTTTAAAAAGATGCCGGATTTTCAGCTTATCCATGAAGAGATTTACGAATTGTTTCGGAAATGATCTGTTTGCATACAATTCATTGAAACAACAGAGACATCATTGAAAAATAGAAAACTGAAACTCTATTATAGGATTGTGGATAGCACTATCATCCCGTCAGCTGGAAACTGCATTTGCTAATTATCGGTTTTGGGAATCAACCGGCTTTGGTTTTGGACTTATTCTTACCCGTTTCACGAATATCACTCAATTTTTACTGATTTCATTAGGAATGCTATTAGTCGGGATGCTCTGTTATCTGAGCATTGAATTTTACGATGGTATTAGTGTAAGTCAAGTTTCAATTATCACATCCCGAAAATTTACATTCTGCTAATCTCATGTCAGAATTTCCTATTATTTTAATAGATAACTGTAAGATTCATTCCCAACAGTATGAAACAATCTTATAGTGCTCAGAGTAACAGAGACAGAAGCCAAACTTCTAATTACCAACATCGATCACACAATGGTATCAGTGATTTTCGATCCCATCACTTGCTTTAATTGCTTCCTTCGATAATTTCTAGCAATATATCTAAATGGCATTAAAAATTATCCTGATTTTACCATATACCGTACTGTTTAATTTAAAAATTTCAAAATCCGATAATGAAATTTGTCTCAAGTACTCAAATTTGGCCTGAAACTTAACTAATTCAGAATCATTGCTATAACTTTCTGTATTTGAACAAATTGTCTTTCTAATTCATTATTTATAATATTGTGTTTTTTAGCTGTATGGTAGGCGGACAGTTAATGTGTGCCGAATTAGACATAAGAGACGATTTGGAAATAAGTCGCTTCTGTCAATGGAAACATCATTGATCAGTGCAACAAATGCGCCACAGAAAGTGTGAGAAAATAAAATAAAATAAAATGAATGAAGAAGATGGTACCTTTGTAATAAGCATTTAAACTGTAAGAAGATTACTCAAAATTTCAGGAATTGGGAAAATAAAATTCATACTTTAGTCCTTTTTAGCAGAAATCTTAAGTCGTCTCTTGGCAGATGGATGATTTTTCAAAATTTTCGACTTATAAATATGATGTTCAGAAATTTCAAAACAACAAGAATTTAGGATGAGATTATCCAGTCCTCTTTCATTATCTTTCCTTGTTTAATCGCATAATGAACATTTTTATAAAACTCATCAGCTAGATAGAATATATTATGTTTTTGAAACGCTATCACAATCATTGATAAATTATAGTTCATGGTAAGAAGTATAAATAATTTTGACAACTAACTATTCATCATAAGCATAATAATTGAAGCGAACTTTAACTTTTCGATTTTCAAACCGATAAATGAACTACAGTATTCTGCTCATAAATATCACAAGCTTCATTACGATTAACAGCAAAAAGAAACACTTGCTGCAATCCCGGAATAAAGAATTATGATTAAACACCGTAACCTAATAAAGTCAACCACTCAATTAGTTATGAAAAACATACCTATTTTCGTCTTGGCGACTATTGAGTGAATCTCTTAACGGATTTTACTTTTAAAAGTTATCAGGATGCGGGACGAATGATTTCAACTCATTCACTAGTAACGGGTAGATTGAAACCGTCTTTTCTTGGTTTTCAGATAAATTGAAACCATCCCTTCATGATTTCAAAAATTACCCATCCCAATTTGTTTATCAATTGAGCCAAGGATTGAACCAAATTAATACAAAAATATATATTTATTCTTTAATCATATATTTTTTGCTGGTGACAATTAAGACAAACTTGTGGTATTGACATTCAATTTTGTCATAGATTGATTCTGAAAGAAACTGTAGTTAGATAAGTATTCAATCACAGTAATCTTTAGATTACTTATTTCATTCTATTCACTGATTTGGTGTACATTAGAACAGAAGCACGTTGAACTGTCTGAGAATCTGAAAATTTAAAATTTAAAAATTTGAAACTATTTCAAATTACAATACTCATCACATCACCTAAATCAAAAAATCAAATTAATAATTACCTTTATTAAAAAATTTTAAAAGAATTCATTATTTATTACAAATTTGAGGAAGTTTAATACTACTTATTTTTGACATATTCTCATTTTTTCTTGCAGAATCTTCATTTTTAATTTAATTACGTCTCTTATGATATAAATTCAACCCTCTAACTACCATGCTTATCTCTTTTTGACACCTTATCAAATTATTGAATCATAAGTGATAAAAATCAGCTATTAGTTTCAATAACAACATCCTCTCGACTGATTGATGCAACCACTTCTTCGATTAATAAAATTTTATATCCACACGTTTTACAAGATCAAATCTCCAAATAAAATAAGAAACTGTTCTAACAACTTCATACTCAAAGAACAAACTCACAAATAAATCATCTGCGAATCAAATTCTAAATTCAAACAATTTTCAGACATGAACGGAAAGTATTTAAAGAACACATATTCTTTAACTGTTAGTTTATTAATGTAGCACTATAAAGTCATAAGTTAGCAAATAAAATAAATAGCAAATAATTTTAGTATAGATTGAATTTTGAGTGTTAATTCTAGTTAAATAATTTCTAACCACTTTAACTTAAATATTAAATAATTTAACCATTTGCTGAATTTTTCTCATAATCAGGCAAAAAGGTTTAAATAGTATAAAAAGGCAGGTAATCAATTAAATGTATATTAAATTTTAGATACGACGTCCAATTATAATTAAATCAAAGAAGAAAGAACGATTATTTAGGTTATCATTCAACTAGAAATAGCTTGAGACATGAAGAGTTGCATAATGATTCAGAAGAAAATTTGAATTCAAAAATGGACAATGGTCAAGCTGTTGTGGTTGGAGTTTGCATTGTCTGATTGTCCGGTCGTCCAGTTATTCCGCTATTGTTAGTCGCGAAATTGTGAATTTGAAATGACATCGATGTGCCTATTCTGGAAATTTCGTATCTCAATTAAAAAGAATTCGTGTATTAGCTCCAGATTGTGGCGCCTTCTATATTCGCAGATGCGGCCGGATTAGTGATTTTAGTGTGACTTCCAGATTATAACTCTTTTAGTTATCGAATCGACTGGAGCAGACTGTAAATCTAAGTAAAGTAATGTTCGCTTCAACATTGGATCATGCAGAAGCATTTCTGAAAAGCATATGCTGTGATCAATGGTATTTGTTATAGTTAATCAAACAATGCATAGATTTTTTCCCTGTTTCTTAGCAGCACTGACTTCTTACCAATTATCTAGAAGACGACATGTGATTTTTCAGTTAAATAATGCTTAGTTTTAAATACTTATTAGGTAATTATCAATTGAATCTTCATAATTCAAATTTTTGCGAACAAAATTTCCGAATTATAAATTTTGCAAATTTCAGTCATCAACCGTCAGATAAGTTGCAATTTATTGGATCATCCTGCAAGCATGTCTTCTGCTGGTAAATTTATTCAAATTTACTTCGAAATAAACTTAGGGAGCCATCGGGATTATCATTTTAAAACTTGAAATCCAACAAAGTTTTAGTCTCATATAAGTTCTCGGAAAATTAATGCAAAGTCGAAAAAAATATTTAAAAAACTTCAAAATTTGGATGTCTTGATTTTCCGAAAAAAGAAATACGTGAATAGTTCAAATTTTTTCTTGAAAAATAATATGTGTGATAAAGCATTTATGACGTTTTTCAGGGCTTGTGTCAACGCAATCTGTGATGGGAAGTCTTTCCCACTATGTCCGCAATGTTTATTACCTGTTGGATTGCAACATGTGAAGTCAGCAACTTTTGCTGATCAGATTTTCCAAAATCTTTTGTTCCTGAAGGAAGCTCTTACTAAAGTTGGTTTTCCCGCTCACATATTCATTCAAAACAGGACAACAGGGAAAATATTAGACTGATATTTGAAATTAAATAATTTATACATACTGTTTATTACAAAAAATACTGAAGACTTTACTGCAACTCGATGAAAATGAGGTGATAACTGGTAATAAAAAAAATAATAAATGAAACTGGTACTAATAAAGAGCTGTTTCTAATAAAGACTTTGGTAATCACTTAATTTACCGTTTCAGAATAACTAGGTTGGTCATAATCCTGAAGCTCTGACACTGTATTTGTTTTCTTCATGTCCAAAGTTAAGTTGCTTAATGGCATTAATATCGAAGAATTCTAAATCTCAGTCGAAGAATATAGCAGAATTAGATATTATTTCAGTTCACCGTTTCTCAGTGTGATCGAAAAATTATATTTGACCTAATCGAAACAGATGAACAGAGAAGAACAGTAGAAGAATTTTGTTCTACTCAGGAATATGCTAAAATCAAGGATGATGTTAGTCGTACGAGCGTAAATGAACAGCTAGAAGAACTATCACCAGAGCAAGTTTCTATATTGTTTGGTTTTTTTGGTAGACAAGTTCAATGCTCTTGATAAATTTGATTGCAAATATAAATCCAATTTCTACTGATTAAATTTGTTTGGTTTTCAGCAATAATAAAAAGCTGTTTATAATGAAGACTTTAATGATCAATTAATTTACCGTTTCAGAATAACTACTATTTCGAACGATCATGTTTTGGGCCTCGTTTCGCTGTCAGATGATAATACTACACCATCCGTGCAAAAAAAAAATGCTATCGTTGCTGGGGTTTCTATCCGAAATGACATCCCAATAATTCAACAAACGCATGTTTATGATGAACCAAGAAATTTTCAGTTCTTCAAGGAACTACCTACAAATACTTTCGGTAGAACTGTGGCAAAGAAGAGGGCAGTTATCTTTAGAATTACAGCTTTTATTACTCTTTATAAATTTATTGGTTAACTTCAGCTCTTAAATGGATCATCAAATCGGTTCAATCATTCCATCGATTAACCATAAATTACGTTATTGAGGGAAATAAGTACATTATCTGGTCAAGACTATTTCAGCAATCTAAAATCTTCAAAATTTAAATGTTTCCCATCCAAAGGAAATTTCAGATCAGTAGTTCAGATCACAAATTGAAAAGTCGGAGTACCAAAAATTCAGATCCTATCACATTAACAACACTAACAGCACAAAATTCTCATAAATCACCGTCTCAACGCTACGAATATAATCTGGTCAACGCAGCTATTCGTGGATCGAAAAAGAAACTTCTGGAAGCTTTGAAGGTGGTAACGCGATAAATGTAGCTGATACAATTGAGAGTTGTGATATAAGAGAGGAGTAGATTTGATTTGGTGGGAGTAATCTTATATTCATATTCCTTAATTTGTTTAGTTATAGGACGGAGAAGATGCTAATGAAAGTGATAATCTCGGTTTAACAGCGCTTTATCATGCTGCAGCTCATAATTACACTGAAATTTGCAAAATTTTGATTGAGAACGGTGCTCTTATCAATGCACATGGTAGAGTGTTACTTTTAGATTTTGAGATTTACCAAATTAAGATTAAAAATCAGAATTATTTTTAACCTTCCTAACCAAATTTTGTTAAAACTAATATTTTGGATGGACAAAATAACAAGTAGATTATATCGATCATAGCGAGAAAGGTGTTGAATAGATTGATGATAATTTATTAATTGTCAATGAAAAATCGTAATATTTAAGAATTTAATTAATCAAATTTAATGTAGGTGGAGAGTTATGCGAAACAGCACTTCACGCAGCAGTACGTTGGGAAGCTATTGATGCTGTGGAATATTTGTTATCGAAAGGAGCAAATAGAAAAGTATATAACTTAAAAGTAACTTTACATTGTATTATTTATTTGTACTATAATATAGTTTAGACTATGCATGCATTAGTTAATTTAACCTGACTATTGCCTTCATTTATTTGCTGAAGAAAAATGCCACTCTTTCTTTTTGTAATTTCTTTGTTTCGTCTAGAATTTGAAAATTTTGGTGAATTAGATAAATAAATCCTACATTACAGAACGAAACACCCATGGATTTTATAAAAAATGAAGAAATACGTGCAGTTTTTAGCAGGATTTCCCATCCGGTTCAAATTGGTATGATTTAGTTTGATCAAAAGGTGAAGTATAAAAATTTGAAGCAGATTAATTATGAACACCATGTGTATCGACTATCAAATAAGTGAATAATGTATTTCGATCAATGCATATCAAAATCATTCACGTACCCATTCGAAGCTTTATATCATAAATGGAAAAGATGTACTTTAAAATCAAATAGCTTAAAATATCGGTTCTACTTCAATGCCTTAGCAAATTTATTGTGAATCAGTGAGCATAGTAGGAGCTCTTTTCAGCGGTTAAAAAAGTGTCATATTAACTGTGGTATTTTTAAATAATAATTGAATTTAAATTTTCACATAAGTTTTCATGTCCACAAAATAATTCATTCAAAATGCGAATAATTTTTCATAAAACAAAATGTATCCTTTCTAGTGTATCCTTCTCGAAAACTCAAAAAATATTCCGTATTCCTATCAAGAACCTTACCGGATGTAAAATTCGAATGTGGGAAACTTTTATTCATTGGTCTCTCAAAATACGCTATAAATTTCGAAACTGCCTCACATTTAGTTCTTCGGGCAGCAGAAAATCGAACAGCGGAGATCACTAGTATGTTTTATTTGAAGATTTTTGCAGTTATTAGAGATTTTCCAATAAACCATAGCAGAATAGAAGCAAATAGAATGATAAATTCTAATAGTTTAAAGTGGGAAGTGGAAAGAAAAACAGGAAGATTCTTGATATTGAAATTAAGCAAGTAAAGAAGTCTTTCTGCCGACTGTAATTTTGGAGAATATAATTTAGCTTTTTTTTGAATTAATCGTAATTTTTATTAAGTCTTCAATCCGATGATTTATATGTTTTTTTCACAGTTGAAATTCTGGAAGCCATGTTACGTGGACAATATATTTTGACGAGTGAATGGTTGGATGCATGTTTACAAGCAAATGATATCGTGGATGAAGAGATATATGAAATTACATCAATTAATCGGAATGGTCAATTGCTTTCTACAAATTCATGTTCTATAGCTAGGAGAAATTATGCTAGAATGGTTAGTTTTTAATTACTATGATAATTTTCATTGGCGTTATCAAGACAGTTTTAATGCATTGCTTTCAATGCTACTGGTATCAAAATATGTATCATACAATTTACGATTTTTCTGTACAGATTTTGACAATTTTGCTTTTCGCATTCTTTGCTTATATTTATCGTTAACAGTCGAAATGAGGCAGATTTCGCAGACATCCTTTTCTGATGATTTTTCATAACATTTGTTTTGGACTGTTCTCAAAGAAAAGACAAATTCAAGGAAAATGAAAAATTTTTCCTACTTATTTGCATTATTCTTCTCTGCTCTGCAATCTTGCGCTGTTGTAAAAATTCGCATTTTTTTTTGATGCACCAAGTTCCATTAGCTCTGGGATTACTCGGTCCTTCAGGATTATTTAGTCATTCGGGCAACGAACCCATCAGGGGGTAATTTAAAGGACGTCGTCCCGATAATTTTCTTTACTTGTTAATTGGTTGATTAAATTAAATTGGGTTTTTGGATCATGATGGTAAAATGCAGCATTGTTTTGTAAAATCATCAGGAATTTTTTTTTACATCAAATAAGATATAGGTCAAATTTCTGGAAAGAAAATGAATGCAGCGTAAAAATTTCCAGTTTCCATTTCGATTTTGTTAAGCATCCCCGAAGCTATATATTTCTAGAAGCCAGAACTCTTTCGAGGATGTCATTTTTATTTTTGCAAGCACAAATACTTACCATATCGAGAAAGTGAAATCAAAAAACTGGTTCAGTTAGCTGGAGGTATAATACTTGGAAGAGAACCCAAGGCGGAAGAATATATCGAAAGTGGTCTAAGACCGTATCACGCACAAAGAAAAAGTGATTTGAGTGAGGTAAGATATCTGTAAAACTCTATTTTGAACTTCATGAAGTGGCTTCTAGTCAAATTTCAAAAAATTCAAGTTGTAGCTAACTGTTTTTGCTTGCATCATCCACCATTAAAATATTTTTCGAATTTATTTTTATGCATATTTCTGAACTCCAGTATTCCAGTTGTCGGGTTTGTTCGCGGTATATATGCCAGGCCAATCCATGCCACAACGGGTTTTGAAACAGAAATTCATCAGCCTTATCACACCGATTTGGATAATTGAATGTATCGCTCAGTTCACGCTTTTGCCACCCGAAGATCGATGAAAAACACCAAAAATGCTACTTGAAATTTCCCATCTTATTCTTGCTCTCTTCACTATAATTTGAAGTTTTTGGTCTTCATGTTTTTGAAAAGAACGAATGCAGATATTGTGGATTCCTTCTTATTTTTTAATTAATAACGCTTCTCTTTTCGGTAATCTAAGACAAAACCATCGACACTTTGAATCCATTTATCAATTACGGCCATCTATAAATCCTTGGATTGTCATTTCCGTTTTATATTTGTAGTTGGGCTGCCATTAATGTCAGAGGTTCTAAACAAGCTCATAAAATTGTGAACTTTTGACTTGCTTGAACTTCATAGGAATTATTTGTCCTTATGCTCAGATAATAATATATAGTGAGGACTTGAAATCCCATCTTGAGAAAGCAAAAATTTTAGGTTTTTTTAATTGAAATTTTTGATCCAAAATTCATACTTAAAAAACCGGCTGTGTGTCACAAAGTGTTTTGCCGCGCGATATTATCGAGTTTTCCAAAGCATCATATGCTTTATCTCGAAATTTTAAGAATGAACAACATATTAGAGTGTTCACTTCCACCTTACGTAGAGAAACACACAGTTCTACACCATATTATTTTTGAGTTTTTGAAACTTTAAAAAGTTAATCGATAATATATACATAATTAACATGAAGCGTGCTGAGAAATTAAACAAATAAAAATGCACAAACAATTAAACAAAGCATGTTACGCAGACCTCGCATGTGTGCGTAGTACAAGGTAAGCTTGCGAACAAAATAAGTTAGATATTATTGTGCCCGAAGTAAGATCGCATTAAATATCTCAAACGAAAAATCAGTGAATTTCAGAAGGAACAAAATAAGAAATTACATTCTTCTGAAATAATTTTTGAGGTTCTTATGCAAATAAAATTTCACAACAAAAAAAAATACACACTAAAATTCAAGAAAGTCTGAAGAGAAGTTGGTGTTCTAAAACTATTTTTCACTCTGTCATAGAAATCAATAACTTAGGGTCCATTCTATATTTCATTTAGACTAAGCGACTATATATACAGGGTTCTTTCAACCATCTACTCAACTTGAATATTTATCAATAATCGGTTGTCTTAAGCACTCCCATAATTATACTGTATGTTTTTGTCCCGATGCTCCAAAATGCGAATGCCGTAATTTTTAATCATAAATTTGATAGGAATTTGAAGCTTCTAAAACATCAGCTGGCAAAAGATCCTGTCAAGAAAAAAAGTATATCGAAGTAATGCAAACGATAGAACAATGATGAAAGGAAAAGGAAACGGAAGTAATTCACCAAAGTGACATATCGTGTAAACCATCTTCGTTGAACACTTTGAAATATACCCAAACTGCACCAAAACAAACAACATTGGCGAGAAAGACGAAAAAACACGACAGACCAGGTATCTGCAATCGATGAAAAATGTTATCCGATAGCGGAAGATCAAAGTACATATTTGAAAAATAAATAAATCACGAATAAATCTTTACTTGTAATAATCAACTTTCATTAGTAAACCAATTATTTAACATTTAAAACAGGTGCGGGTAACGCATTTTTAGAAATTTTTACTGAAAAATACGCTTAGCATTATATATTTCTCCATCATGTGAACGCTATTGATAAAACAATTTTCGAGGTAATTTTTTTCTAAAGTTCTAACTTGTAATCGACTGCAAGTTACAGATTATGTGTCCAAGCATAAGAATGAAATAGCTTAATTCCAATATTTTTCTTCATTCTACTAAGCTTCGAATTCTAAATGCAAATAATGTTTTTGACTTCTTAGTCCTGTTTGATAAAAAAACACCCTTTAATTTTCAGGTGCTGGTACTTCACGGTATTTATTTCATTACTTTAGAAATAACAAAAAAATTAAATAAAAATATGGTGAAATTGCTAATCATATTAAGCATCTACAAATGAAATAATTTAAACACTAGAACATTGAAACCGCATGAGATATGCAAATATGCATGTTTCCTGTATATGCATCAATCAGTAAAAAAATTTCTAATCTTTAGACTGCTATTCGCATCAACTTCGCTCACTGTTACAGTGAAATCCCTTTGAATAGTTGAAAGCAGAAAAAAGAAGCAAATCATGCATCCGTTGATTAAATCGGAATGATCCTAGATCGAGCCAATATTTGAATAACTAAAGCCATTTCCTAACTTATGAATTCTTCACAGAAATTCCTTCAATATCACTTTACTTTTTAATAAATTGAAAAAACTGAAGATGTAAACTGTTGAAACTACCACGTTTTTCGCACTTTACCATTAAAAAAGTCCTGCAAATCCAAGTACAACATGCATTACCGCTACTCACTCAGTATAATCGATTTCCATAGCGAATTTCCAAAAGTATCAATAATATCAATCAGAAGAGCGTTTGATTCCATCCATTTCCATCGTCTTCTTGATGTAAATAAAAATAACTAAGAATCGTCAAAAACATCACCACAGAACCAAGATTTGAGCATAAGCATGCCAACCATTTGATCTAAATTAATAAAAAAGTACCACGCACACAACAACGACTATTACAAGAATAGACGAAATACATTCAATACACTCAAATTTTTAATTCGAACAGAATTTAAGAAAATCAAAAACTTGAAGTGCTATGTATAAACCAAAAATACACCCCAAACGGATGATTTATCATTCTGTTAATTATCAAATGGGATACTTATCGATGGATAGCATCTATTTTTAGGCAGGGCACTCACTGTCCTTAATACAAGCTTAACCGCTGAAGATATAAACCACTTTCCGGATAGATCTCTGATTATCCTCTGGTTATCTACAATATTTCGGAACATGCCTCGAATAGTTCATGCAAATTTTTCTTCTCTTAAAAAGGAAAAAAAACCTATGAATTTAGGGGCCAAATTTTTAAGCTTTTATTAATTTCGAACTATTTATAAAACTACACATTTTTATTGAAATGCTTATGATTAATCAATGATTTCAATTTTTCAATCAGAGAAATAAATTACATGCAAAATCATGTATTTCGACAACTAGAAAATCATCAGACATGCAAAATTTTCCAAGTATATTCAAGAAAAATGGGTGTGAAGCATGTCATTGGGTTCAGTTCTAGTTTGAAATGAATCCGTTTCATAAAAATGTTCCTAATACATTCTTCCGCTTTGAAGATTAATAAAAACCTGTAAAATCCAATGTAAGCTCATGAAAACTTACTATTCCAGCATGTGCTAAGACCACCGGTAATGCAAATGCTGATACCACAATGCCCGTCGTTATGAATAATGCAAACTCAATACAGGCTGAAGTACCAGTCATATCAACATGAGATCGGCGAGCTACTGATAATGGTATTGGAGCCAATACGTAGAAAATTACGACAAACAATGGCCACCAAATACTAAACAAAAGTTTCCTTCAATAAACTATTAAATTATAGAATTAAAAATTTTTTGTTGCGATCAATTTCGCTAATTTTATGTCCGCGAATAAATTGCAAACAAAACAATAAATATGCAAAAAACTATTTTGGATTTATTTCCTCACCTGAACATTGGCAATGCACATCCTAGAACAAGCAGAGTAAGACCAACCACACCAGATAACGCCAAGAGTACAACCGCTAAAATAATATCATTTTCTTTTACAAAATGAAAGGTAAACCACTCCATAAAAACGATACTGTAATAAATGACTACATTTCTAATTGTCTTGAATTTTTTAATATTTTAAGAATTATATATTATTAATGCACAAAGAAAAATCAGCAGTAATAAGATGAAAAATATTCTGAGAATAGACAAGGAATGTTGACAGGATGGATGAGACAAGCAAAGTTGAAGAATTACGCATATAATGCTCAAATGTGAACGTGGTGAATCTCTGTTTTTAGCATTAATTCTCTTTAATAAAAATAAAACTATTGTTATTGCGGAGGTTACTAACTTCAAAAGTGCAACTAAAGAATTACTATTGTCATAGGATTGCAAACACCAGCGTAGAAAAAAAGGCAATAGAAAAAAAAATAAAATTCAATATTACCTCTAACGCCCGCCATTAATAAATAACGTTGAATCTCCTGGATAACCAGAAAAAAACCACACTTAATTGTTGAATCCCAACCAGTGTACTAACAATCACTCTTGGTCTTTACTACCAAAATTGTCGAATCCTGAAAGATTTATTTGAAACTTGAAAGTATGGTCAAATCACACAGTATTTTAAAATATATTAATGCCCATTTAGCAGAATTTTTTTTCATTGGAACTAGCAGACGTCTTATTGAAACTCATGTTTAGTATAAGAAATGATTAACGGAAACAGATTGACTAATATCAGACGCAGAAAATATTTCTTGAAATCAAAATTACTATAATTTAGTACATCTGTCAGTTAAACTACGAAGGGTTACTATGAGAATAATTAAATTCTGAAGAGCTGAAAAACAAAGAAAGTTGAATATAATAATTGATATATCTCGAAGCAACCAAGTGATGCTCCAAATCTCTTCATATTTTTCTCTATTAGAAACCTCGCACTTCACATACAAATAAGTTTTACTTGTACCGATCTGATACAATTCCAAGTATCACCATCTTTTGACAAACTCCCACAGTAAATCTTAATGTTAATGTTAATATTTATGTCTCTACATGCCGTCCTAACTCTTCTTCTTGTTTCTTTTAGGAGTCTCAAGATAATACAGTCCTTCATCGCAACATATTCTCGCGTAGTCTATGCTGCTCATCCATTCACATCTCTTTGCGACAAGTGAAAGTAAAAAAATTTTAGCGACCAACGTCTACCGAATATTAGCGGGATGAATGAAAGTGACCACATTCGCATCCGAAGTTTGCTTTGCACGAAGAATGCGGAGACAAGAGGAAGGAGTGAAGCTGGAAGGTCGGAGGTTGTGGGTACGGTTAAGTGGCGAGAATTGCTGAGTGGGGACAGGAGCATTAATAAGTTTCATAAAACTTGTCAAATTATATTGTCTAAAAATAAATAAAATCAAACCTCTTATGAAATTCGAATGTCCATCGAACTGGTCCTTTTCTTAAACTGTTGTGTGTGTTCCGGTTGAAATTCATGTATGTATGATTTGTATTTGAACGCAAAAGTCCGTGATTTATTTCGTGTATGTCGGTGGTTTCGTCTATGCCTGTGAATTACGAAATTTCAGATCATTTTAAAATCAAAAAAGTTTCTGTTTTTTAAGCATATTTTGAAAAGTTTATGACTAACTGATCATGAGTAACTTACTATTACTAGCTAACAATTCAATATTTATTTCGGAAAACTGTCGAGTATTCAAATGTCAAGAATTTATTTCACATCTTAATTATTTGTGAAAATTCCTCCACTTCGTGCAACTGGTTAATTGTGCACTTCATAGTTTAAATGAAATGAGTGACAACGATCCACCACCGCTACTCACAAAGCAAGCTACATGTGGTGTTACCACAACCTCAGACAATTCGATATCGATCGTTACTTGTACTGGTACTGGATTGGCGTCTAACAGTAATGGCTCCTTTACCAAAACAACCACCGTTGTTACACCTTCATCATCTTCTTCTTCTGTTTCCGATTCAGCCCAGGTCACGTCAGGTTGTAATTCATTTTACACAACTTGTAATTACCAATTTAAATTCATATCATCTTATTTGCAATTTATGCTGTTTAAGCTTCAGTTCCTCATTCATTTTAGATATAATGCAATTCTGCCAAGGTTACAAATATTTGTTAATTTAAGGCTATTTAAGTTCGAAATTATTTCATCTTTACCTTCACTTAATCATCCATAGTGTTTCATTCAATTCAAATTTCATTTTTTTGGCTCGAGTTTAATATAATGTTGTATATTTGTGTAACAATTGTCACATATAAACACTTAAAGAGTAGTTCAAATTTATTTATGCTTCAGCCTCTTCAAATACGTCTGTGTCATCGTCGAGTAAAAATGTAACATCGGATAATAGAAATACAACTAATGTTATCGCTAGCAGTAGTGGAACAGCAATAACATCGACAACAACATCAGCAAATAGTAGCAAAACGGAGACGACTTCTACATCCTCAACACCACAACCAGCGTCAAAAAGTCGTCGTAAGCCAACGTCTCGTGCTAAAAAAGATGCTGCTGACAAAACGAAGTAAGATTTCAATTTTTGATCTTAAAATGGTAATATACAGTTGCAGCAGTTTTATCTACGGGATCGTCATATATCTTAAATCATCAGTAATTTTATCATGAGGTAAATTTGAAAGGATGAGGTTTGATGGCAAAAAATTTTTAAGCTATTCACTGCTATGCTCACTACATATCCTATTATCTCTTCACGTCATTCGATCCTGATGACACGTAAAATTATAAGCATCATGTTGCATTTCACATAATATGTATCCCGTACAAATTGAAAAATTTTATCATCTTTTTGGTATTGACAAATATGATTCTTAGCAAATAGTCGAAGAAAATATGATGCCATTATCAATTCATGTTCGTTTTTTCTAGAAGTTGAATTTCTTTTTTTCAGAACCCCTACTGCAGTTGTTAGTTCATCTGCTGCACAAATGGTCCCACAAACACCATTAATGCTAACTTCTGCTTCGGTAGTTTTCCTCATATTTTTTATAAATAGTATTTGCATTTCCCATATGTCCCATTTCAGGCAAAAATATTTCTCCATTGATTTCAGATAAATTTAATTTATTGATGCAGTTCTCTGAAAATTCCTGTTTCCTATATCCAAGAATTAATAGCCTGCGAGAAGCAATTTTATTCATTTATTTAGTATATCACTAGTTTTATTAATTAAGGAAATACAGAAGCTCAATATTTAGGATTGTCCTGATCTAAGGAAGTGGGAATACAGTCCAAAATTTTGATTATTAATAAAGTTTTCGTAATATTCAGCCCGGACAATTCATGCTTGTTCATCATAATGGCCAATGCTATATGATGTCAGCAACGCAATATTTCGGTGCAAATCAGCAAATTGCTGCTGTTAGACCGGTAATTTCTGAAACAGTAATTTTTTAAACAAAAATTTTTTAATTATTTGGTATCTATGCACTGTATCACTTTCGTTTTCAATTTCCGCACCGCTTTCGTTTTTCCGATTTTTTTTTTGGTTTTCATTTCTTTTGTATTTAATATTCTATGAGCGACTCTAGCTTGTAACTATTCCATCTACTATTTATAATTCTTTCTCACTATTCCTTTGGTCCACTTCTTTTCTCTGTTTCTTTATTAATTTAGTTTCCACTTCATTTGCAGCAACAGCAGCAACAATTTTTTGCACCAACAACATCCTGCACTAGTACCATTACCACTTCGGCACAAGACTTCTTCAAAGTGATGCAACAGCAACAAGTAAAGTCGGTTCAAAATTCGATAAATACAGTGTCTGCCGCTCAGCAGTTCTACTCACACCAACAATATCGTCATGCGCACTCGGCATGAATTTGGTTTTTCCCCTTTTCATTTCCACCATCACTTTTTGCATGCTTATTTTTATTTTCATATTTGCCTTTGACCAAGTTATTGGTAGTTTGATTTTTAATTCAGAGTTTTTCGTTTTCACATACATAAATGTTACTTATTCCTCTTTATCTCTTGATAATAAACAGCGCTGAAATCGACTTAGATAAATTAGAATTAGAAATTAGAAGCAAATTCGGTAGTTTGATGATGTGCTTGCGTTATTTGTATATTTTTCGGCCGTTTGTGTAGATCAAAATAGAGAAAAAGAATGCATGCAATGATAAAATTTTTTCATTTCTTTCAAATTTTCAATTAATGTTGGCAATTTTTAAGGTCTTAATTTCCTTTATTAAACCATTTGTTTGAATTTGTACTAGTACTGTTTCTATAGATCGTGAATTCTTGTGTTGAGATTATTCTGAGTCTTATCCAATTTTTAGTGCATCATTCTTTCAATTTTCGAATTTTTTCAAAAAGCTATTGAATTTTTTGAAGAGTCTTGAAAGTTTATATTCTTAGGTCATGATTTAAAATCCGATTTTGTAATAACTTATTTTTATTCATTTTACAGATATCTTCTTCACAGCAACAATACGTGCAACCAGGTTTTGTGGCCAATAGCGCAACATTAGGGCAACTTGCACGAAACCTAGCACCGAAACCATTACCGGGATCGGGATCAGGTATTGTCTTATATTATTTTTGATGTCTCACTATCAAACTGCAATGAAAGTGGAATCGTTTGATCTATAAATTCAAACATTCTGAGTACCATACTTTATGCAGTAAAAATTTAAGAGCTTTACACTTTCAATGCTTTAATTTATTTAGAAAATTAGTGGAGAAGATTTATTAAAATTTTGGTAAAGATGTTATAATTCCTGATGATGTTTCTTTCGCTACGTTTAATTTCTTATTACCTAGATAATGAAAGATGATAAAAGTATGAGCAAAATTATTTTAATGAGTACTACGATTCTCCCATAAAAATTATTATTTATATATAGGGAATACTCTCATTGTTGTTGATGAACTCGAAATTCACTTTCAAGAATGTAAATTTATGTTATCTGTCGATGTTTGGAGAGCGATTAAATGAAATTTTAGTTGCTGTAGTAGCGACTAGTACACATATACCATCAACTACAGTAACAACAACGGTTACCACAACATCTTCATTTGCTGTTGGACAAGGAAATGATACATCCTTGGGACGATCTACGCAGCAATCACCTCAGCAGTTGGGAACTGCATCAGTGCAACAAATGCAACCATCTATGTTTTCCCAGGGTATACATTTTGCAAATGCATTACCAGTTAATTTCGTGATTCATTTCGATATATTCAATTCATAACACTGATTTGTTTCGTCGTGTTCATTTTCTAAGTTACCAATTACCTTAATTTATGCTTCCAGGAATCCAATTACGTGCACCACCGGGTTCATCAGGTATTGTTTTCCAGATGCCATCAGGAGCATACACATACGTGCATCGTAAGTTCACTTTCATTTTTCCTTTTTTCAGTTTTCTGTACATTCTTCTCAGGTTTTACAGAATTTAAATTTGAATTAATCAAGGTTGAAGGATTTAAATTCGAGTTAGTGGTTGAAATTCAGAGTTGGTTACTCCTCAGCAGCGCACCTCTATTGCGATACCTCAACAACAAACAATTCCAGCTTGCATTGGACAAGCAGTAACAACAAATCAATTACAAAATCAACAACCGCAACAACCTTCTCCTGCTAGTTCACCTATTCAAAAAGTTGTTACTTCAGCTACCGTTGAATCAAAAAATAAGCAAACATCAAGCAGCATTAGCAAAGAATCAACAACCGTAGAACGAAGAGGAAACAATACTTCGCCAAATGTTGACAAAGGTTTTTTATGTTTTATATCCCTTTAAATCAATCCCAATTAGTGAGATGAATCAAGCCCAAAGTAAATAAATATCTGGACCGATGGATTTTATTTAAATGGTTTATACCTTTCCGGAGAAATAAGATGTGTAATGAAAAATTTGGTAGTATCGGATGTTTTGTCTTGAAATTTAAATCAAACTTCCAGAGTTTCTTTGAGAATATTCCTGACTAACCTTTCATAGCAAGATTTAATAATTCACACAGCTTTTAGTGCCTAGAATCATATTTTTTCTCTGGAATCATATTTTTTGCTTAATGTAAGAATTAGTTAAACACCATTTGTAAGCTTTTAAATGTTAACATAATTCCAGAGAGTCAACCGTTGGCCCACATAGTTTCAGTTCCGAATAAGTCGCCGACGGTGCCTGTCAAAGGTAGTGAGACTTTATCAAAGAGTAGAGGAAGTACTAAACATTCAGGGAATGGGCGAAAGACGGGTGCAGTGAAAAGTTAGTTTTTTTTCCGATTATTTACCATTTAATTTAAGTGTATGGATTATTTTATCGCTTGTGTTTTCGTAATGATCTTCTCCGCAACAGTAAATTCTAAAAGTTTAAAATTAAAATTAAATTATAATTTCTCTATTTATATTTATAAATGAATGCATTTATTAATGCGTTTTTAAATTAAACAACCTGGCTAACTTTTGCAACTATAGACAGTTTGAGGAAAGTCAGTTGAACAAAAATGACCGAGAAGAGAGAATCAGATGTAAAAGTTTGATACAGATAGTAAAGTTTATTGTAGTTGCAACACCTCAACCAATAGCCCCTACAAATTTGGTGCCAATTGGTGCTCCAGTTCCGATGATGGTCATGTCCGCTCCGATGCCACAGCTGAGTTCTTTTAGTGGACACGCTGCGGTACCATTCATGGGACCAAATGGACAAATCATACATCAACAGTTGATCGCAAATTCACCTGTTCCAACACACCAGATGATACCGATATTTCAACAGCAGCAGCAAAGTGCTGCTCACTTTCCGATTTCCCAGTCGGCACAAACTCAAATCCAAGGTTTTTTTCTTCAAATTTTCTTCCAAAGGTTTGAGTTTATCTCATTTCTGTGGTTTCAGACATTTTTATGTTTTTCGTTATTTTGGATTTCATTCTTTGAAGTCCTATGATCTTATTTTTATAAAATTCAAATTTCCATGATCTTAGACGCAACTTCCTATGATTCTCAAAAAACAATTTTGGATGATGATAACGGTTATGCTGATTCCGGGATCGAAAATGAGCCTCCACCACTTCTTGTTCAGGGTTATTTCTTTTGTCTTTAGTTCTGCCAGTTAGATTAAATAGAAAAAAGTACTTGTTTTTCGGCGTCTTAGTTTTTGTTAGGTCTTCCGATTAATTTTTGCTGATGAATTTTTCGGATTGATCATTATGAATAAGGTTTTCATATAATTAAAAATTATTTAATTAACAATATTTATTAACATGAATTTGAGATTTTAGAGAGGACGATGGTATTTCTGTGATTCGGAACCACTGAATTTTAATAGAAAGGCAATAGTATTTTCCAAAAAATTAAAAATTTTACGACTTATTTCAAATTTATATCGTAAACTATCATACGAAGTTACATTATTCTTTGTTTATTATTTATTAAATCATATCGTCGAAGAAATTTTCATCGCTGAATTTCAGGCGAATCAAAAGATGCACTCGATATTCATATGATGTTCACGAAGGAAGCCGAAAGATATTACCAAAAAACAGGACGAAAAGGCAAAATTGTTCATTTGGTCGAAGGATTTGAAATTGAGGTAACACAATTGGTCGTCTAGAAAGTAATTCATTGTGCACAAGTTTGGTAATATTAACAGTTTATGTTTTCAGGAATCAGACGAACCGTTTCCATGTGATGCACCTTGTCGTTTAAGTGATTGGCTTTTATCCGAGATAGAAGATAAAAATGGACGGAAGGTATCCAAAGAACGTAGATGGAGCGCATGTACGTAATTATAGGAACTAAATTTGGTTCTTCTATTATTTTAGATTATTTAAGGCTACAGTAATCTAAATATTGCAAGTGCTTTTGAGTTTTAAATCCTTAATAAAAGCAGTAAGAGTCAGTCACTAAATATGTAATTTCAGATGCCTTGAAAATACTGTATCAGCAGTTTTCGTTTCTGTTATCAGAATTTCAAGCTTCAAAATTAAAATTTAGAAGTTATTTTGTAGCAGCAAGGAAACCGATTAGTGAGAAAGATAAGGAGCCAACGTTGGAAATAAGCGCCGAAAAAGTGGAAGTTAAAAAGGGACGCGCAAAGTAAGAGTCTTATAATATGATAATTTGTTATCTTATATTCTTCGGAATTTATACAGTATCTTTTTTTGCATAGCACTCGAGGGAAGTAGTTATGAGGTTCTTTTATTATCCCCAGACTGATTTGGCATCATCAAGTTATGCAAGTGTCAGATGTTAAACTTCTACCGAATTTTGCAGAGCGTCTCCAACGAAATCCGAAGCGTCTAGTGAAAAAGCAGAGAAGAAAACTCGTAAACGTAAAACGAACGAGGTTTCTCAGTTCTTATTTTTTTTAAGTACTGTGTTACTTTTTTGATTTAAATTTGGAAATCGTGAAGAAACTAACATAAAGCGGTCTCATTGTCAGTCTTCAAATTACAAGAGCATAGCGATGTCCGTAATATAAGAGCCTCACAGCGAAGAAACTAATGAATCGAAACAAAAGGTTTCAGCGAATTAATTATTTTATAGCTTGATCGATTGCTCCAAATGGATTTTGGGCCATCACACGGACGTCTTTCTGATATTATGCAAAAATCCGTTTATAAACCAGCCAAAGAAACGCTGCCACCCCCTCCACTACCTCCATCAACAAAAAGTTGTTTGACGAAACCGAAAGGCCGACCACCTTCTTCATCGGCAGATAAGCAAAAATTAGAAAAAACTGAAGCAAGTGAACCGGTAATGGAAAGATTCATTATTGAAGATGCATCGGATATGTCGCCGAAAGCTGCAACCAAGAAGTGTGAAGGTATTTCTTGGTTTGATTCGAAATATGTTTACTTATTCTAGGCAAGCGATCAAGTAGTTGATTTTTTAATTACATGAAAGTTCGTTGATATGCTAAGTTGTATATATTATAGCGTAAACAATTTAAACAGCTCATTAAACAATGTTACAATTGACTATTAAATTAAATATGCACAGTTGTCATTATTTGATAACTGTAATGTCGATGGAAAGTTACTATCTTTAGAATGTACTTCAAATTTAATTTAATTTGAGGTTTAAAATTTGTTAATTGTCATAAGATTTCTTAGAAAGTCCGGCAACTGCCGATCAGTCATTGAATTCTTCGAAAAGTAGTGCTGATACAGCGACTGGAAGTTTATTAGTCAGTTTTTCGGATGAAGAGCTTGACACAGAGAGATGTAATTACTGCAATGGCTTGTTACGTCTTAAACGTCTCGAAAATCATCCACAGTATTGTTCGAAGAAATGTCGCAAATTATGGAAGAAGAATCCAACAATCAGTGAGGAGCAGGGTTCGGCTTTTGTTAACCGCTTAAGCAAATTATATCAGAAAGAATAATTAAAATGCTATTATTAATGTCTTTTAATTGTTAACCGGAGCGCAGGACATATTCGAAGTCTTTGTTTGCGAGCGTCTTCTTGTCAAAAATTTGAAGTAATTTTCAAATCTTATTTGCAACAACGAATCAGCTTTATCCAAAAGATCAAAGTTTATTTCATTTGAGGACTAAGTAAATTTTGCTTGCTGAAAGCAGAAAACGGTGTTTAAATTGTCACCTCTTGCTTCCTATTTTTATTTTTTTGGAAGAATTCAATCTTTTTTGGAGAAATTTGGTTTTAATGATTGGTTAAGCTTCCTCAGTTTGGTTACTGTAATTTTTTAGTTGGACGATCATTCAATGCATCACCGCGACTACCAGTTATTCGTTCAACAGATACATCGCCCGTCAATAAAGATATCATTCCTACAGTAACAGTACAAAATCTCAGCATAGTTTCGGAACCATCTTCTTCAGGTTATTCAGAATTATTATTTCACATGTCCACTGAATTTATTTTATGGAAAAACCTCACAGTATACAAAGAGATATTTCTTCATATCGCTCGACGAAAATCAAATTGTCCAAATTAATAACAGTCCAACCAACTCGTTTTTTTTCCGAAACAAAATGTAAACAAGTACCCAAAGATTAGTCTGCTTCAAGTTAGCCTTTATTACGAGAGCAATGAACATGAGATTTCGGACATAAGATTACACTACATTTTAAAAACATTTATGATGGACCTGAATGACGATGAATATAGTTTTTTAAAGTTTTCAGGTAGTACCACAGATCTGCAGCAGCGAACACCGCCAACTTTAACGCTGAAAATGGTATCGCCTCAGCAAGCAGAAATCGTGAAATCTCCTCGTGGCTTGTCCACTTCTTACTCACTGGGAGAAGGCAGTAAAATGCCCTCGGCATCGATCTCTCCAGCAATGACCGTAGCTCCAGCAGTTGAACACACACTGATGGATTTCCTTTCCAGACCGACAAAAACATGGACTGTAAGTTGTTTTCCTTGTAGTAGTGAATGTTGAAATTGCAACGTTTCATAATCTCTAGGTTTAAAATGCAGCATTTATACTGCTACTAGTTACTGCGTTACATTTGTTAAATGAATATTTGTTGGTCATATAACATTTATTTATAATTACCTTTTATAGCTAATTTTTTCATTACCTACTGTTTCTATTTGTTGAAGAAAAAAGGTTTTTCAACTTCTGACTTTTTAGAATCGAAGAAACTAGAGGGAAATGCACTTCGATTCTTTGTACAATCCGTTCTCTGTAAATGATAACATTAACTAATTTTATGTACTTATAAGAAATGAATTAATTAATCAGTTTTCTAGAATATTGTTCTTGTATTTTTGCATGCAAACTAGGAAATTAAGTTAAGCGTAATAATTGCATAATTTGAAGTTTGAAAAATAAGCCAAAACCATTTCCTTGTTCTAGTGTGATGAAGTAGCAAGCTGGGTATCATCGGTAACTGGCAATGAGGATTGTGCGAATACCTTCCGTAATCAGGATATCGATGGCCAGTCATTGTTGTTACTTCCGGATAACGCACATAATAATTTGGTAACGCTGTTGGGATTAAAACTTGGTCCAGTGGTTAAAATTCTAAATGCACTCAAAGAATTATCCAGCAAAAGTATCAATGCTTCATAATAATTTCGTCATTTGATGTATATATATATATATATATAGAGAGAGAGAGAGAGAGAGAGAGAGACAATTTAACAATGTAAGATTACTCATCTTTGAATTTTAAAAGTTAATATTTTATTTCAAAATATCTTATTGACGGTTATCTGACATATTCAATTTTTGAAACTTGTTGCAACTATAAACCGTGCAAAGTTAATTTTATCTTCCCGCTTTGTTTACTCTCCCATGTTCTTCTAAATTTTTATTTTAGATCTTTCGTGCATTATTGGATAATTGTTACGTAAATTTGAAGTAACAAGCTTCTTGGTTTTATATATTTTGTCTCGGCAATGTTCACTGTCTCTCACGTCAAGGAGTTCTTCATAATCAAATTTAAAAACTAGTAAGACCGAATAGAGCATTTTGAATCTTTAAGATTTGTTAGAATTTTTTATTGAGTGCAAAAACATGCAATTTCATATCTCTTTTGAAATCCTATTCGAACACTTGTTATAACCAGCCGATGTACAATTTTCTTCCATCATATGCACCTCATCAGTATGAAATTACATATTAATTATCGAATTTTGAGGTTCGATTGGCAATAAAGATTTTAGCAGTTCTTCGAGCAAAAAACAGAAGGATTTTTATAAAACAAATTATGCATACATTATTTGTTTTATTTTATGTTATACCAAAACACTGATACAATTTCACTCCTTGTCACTCAAAAGTTTCTCCTTTATCCTATTTTTTAGTCCCTGATTTTATTGTTGTTGTTATTTCTAATCAAGGAAATATGTAACTTTTTTTTTCAAAAGATGAGAATTGTGACTTGACAGTATTTATATTTAGTTGCGTCACCCAATAAATCTGATAAATATTTTTATATTTTTTGTATTAGTTTTTTATTTTTGTATTTAATCAAACAATGTGGTACTATTTTCGCTTCACTACGGGCTGATAATTAGATTATCGAAATAATGGAATCGTAAGTCCAACTCTAAACAAGAATTTGTGACAAGTTGGCTTCTAGTTAAGAAGTTTTGAATTAAAAATAAGTCTGCATCACAAGATCTGTAGATATTTTATGGGAAGAAAGTCAGCAACTGAGATGTAGTGACTGACAGTGATAAGAATTTGCTATTGTGGATCTCACTTTCTGATAATTTCAAGAGAAAATCAGGAATCAATAGGAAATTTCCTCCTCAAATGTTAACTATTTGGGCATTATTTCATATAATTTCATTGGAATTTGATAAAATGCGAGCAGTTACAGCTGCTTCTCATTAGATTCCAAATCATATCAGCAATATCCTGAATGTTCTCATTGAGTAGAAATTCTTCAGTCAATCATCAGAAGTAATATTTCACTGGGGCTATGAGCCTACTTTTAATTTATTACCGTATCGTTCAGCAATTAATTGTGTGCCGTCATGATTCTTTGATTTATACGCCACTCAACAGTTCCTCTGTGTTTAAGGTCAGAGGTCAATTGTTGTTTTAAATTGTGTAGGTTCAATTCGTTTTCTTCCATGAAAAATGAAAGAAACCAAGGATTTTTTATCCTCTAACTTCCTCTACTTTATTTTAAACCAGTAGTCTTAGATATTCTATAGAAATATAAATGTTCTAGTTATAAAATTGAATAATTAATGAACTACAGTTTATCACAAATCTATTGTTAGAATATTTAAAACGAATGAATACGGTTTTCACGAAAACAAAATCAACAAACAAACTTGATTTAGGTAAAGCAAAGGTCGAAATTCAAATTACTGCCTAATCTTTCATCTAGATAATATAGCTGATCTTAATTATTTGAACTTTATGAATGAGAGCATTGCCATAACTGAAAAGTTTTTTGAGGGTCCATGTTTTGATTTTATTATGTCACGAGGATTTTTATTGATTGATCAATAATGCAGATTATTTAGTAACGGAAAAAACGAAACCGTTTCACACCAATTCAGTTTTGTTAGTTTTTCTGTAATGTGATCCCTCACCTCTTTCAACGAAATTACGAATAGCGCCGATGTTCAATTTCCACACAATCTGTTGGAGTACAATCGATTTTGCTGATCGTCGTCTATGATAGTTAACGACCATTTTGATTTCACTCCTAGCTTGTGACAAAATTTTGCTCAATTTTGTTATCATTGCCTTTCCTGAAAATATTATGTATTAAAATAAAAACCTTCTCATAGTTTACAAATAATTGAAATTTGAAACCGGAATTTTACAGTGAAGAAAAAATTGTAATTTGACAAAAATATATTCTACGATTGAATGATTAGCTAGTTTTATTATCGTAGGTTCTACGTTTTATAGTTCGGCTAGCTAGTTTCGATGCTAGTTAGAAGGATTATTGAGGTGAATTGCTTATTGAAAGAAATGAAATTGTTGTATAAGAACTAAGTTTTATTTAAAAAAGCCTAATTTATTAATCCTACTGTTAATTAAGTCAATTGCTCGATTTTCTTACCATAGCTCTTCCTCTTTTATTTTGCAATTTTTCATCCGCTATTTTTAGCATCTTTCCAGTTCATTACCGTTCCTATTTGAAATTATATTCCATTTGTAACAGTACCATTTCATTTGGAAATATATTCATTAATAACCAAAAATGTTTCGAAAAAATCTTACAATGATTTTTATCTTTGAAATATTGGAAAGTTAAAATTTTGTTGGGAAAAGAAAAATTGCCAAATATGAAGAAACCAATGCTTTGATGGAAATCATTTTTGCTCTTAAAAAACGATGTAAGCAGACAAACTTTGTAGTCGAAAATACTTTAAACAACGAATAATCTGAGAATTTTAGGTTCCTTATGCGTTGTGCAAACACTGATTGACTCAGATGGAATTGTTTGGGAGCAGAAAAAATAAACTGATTTTTAACTTTAATCTATCCATTTTTATGTTATGTGCAATGGTTGTTACTTTTTGACTGATAAAATGATTACCGGTGGTTGCCATCATATATATATATACCAAGAAATTAATGTTTAACTGGATTTACATTTATTTTACTGGATTTTGATCACTAATACTCCATACTTGCGGGATATTTTGGTGGATATTCTTATCGTTGACTTATTAAAGCAAAGAAAATGAGAAATTTCTCAATCACATAAGCATACATGATAATCTAGCCTGGAAGAATTTGAGAGTAACCTAACCATTCAATTAATTGATCATATCATCTATGAAAATGAAAATGAGATCGAATGAATTTTGTATTCGACAGTAAAAGTTAAGAAAAGGTTGTATGAGGAAAACTTTTCTTCTAGCTCATAATATTAACTAAAGTGAAGAAAATCGATTAAATTAACAAGATCCAAATTGATTTTTTAATATAGAAAGAAGGATGACCTTTAATAATGCTTTTTAGAACAAAAAATGGAAGTTTGAGAGAAAATAGAAATTCAAATATTTTTAAAAATTTTTCTTCCAATTTCGCTCGTATCGGTAAATTTTAGCAAAGAGAATTCGTATAAACAGGTATGCTCTGTCAAAATAAAGTAATTTACTTCGAGAAACTACCAACAATGTTTCACTGCAGATATGAAGTTGGTAGTATTCTAGATTGATGCTTTATTTGATCTTTGTTCTCTCATCTTACATTTTCCGACTCAAATATCATGCATCAGGCTTTTAATACTAAACAGTTTAAGTAATTGAATAAGTAAAAAATTTCAGCTGTGAATGAATGCTACCGTTCCCGAAATTTTCCAGAACTGTTCTCATGAATATCGTCCCAAGGATATCAAATATGTACTGTGTAATGCACCCATCGATGCAAATCCATGCAAATTATTAAAAGTTAGCTATTGTTGCAATGTTCAAAATATTCAATACGTTTGCTTCTAATTTAAATAGGTTGTTTTCTTTTTCTTCGGAAAGTTCTCTCGGATTTCCTACCGAATATTATAAATATTGTTTTATAGCAGGCTAACGATACCATATCATTTGTTAGCTGCATCACTAGTTTCAAATAAGTAAATTCATCTATTTTTCCGGTTAGCTTCAATTACTTTCTTATTCAGTTCAGTTTTTTCTTAATTTCTTCTGTTTGCTTTCAGGAATTGCATGAGGCGAAAGATATCCGAAAATATCTTTTTGCTACAATTCCACTCATATTGGCGACATTAGCTATTTTGATAAATATTGCCTATGTCGTATTGATAATAAAGTTATGGCGAAGGAAGAAACTCAGGTAACTTCATACTTTCTCGATATAAGCCCAAATAAGAATTTGATTGGTAGGAGGGATTTTTAAAGCGGAAATATGAAGAACAGCGATTGTAATGCTAGATCAAATCAAAAAACAGCAGGGTAACAGAAAATACAATAAAAAATAAAAATTTGGAGCCGAAATAAACATGGATATTACTCTCTGATTTTCATACATTACATCTGTAACAGATATACATCTGTAACAATAAGAATTTGATTGCATTAAATCTTAATCCACTCAATTTTTAAAATTTCAACTAGAATTCCAGCTCCCTGTGTCGGTATAGCCTCCTAGTAAGCAGAACAATAAGCAGCATCCTTGCACTCATTCTTCTATATATTGTTTTAACTGCCTGGAAATTGGAAATATTCCGCTATGCATCTGCTGCTGCATTTATTTTGATCGGATCATTATCATTCTTGACATTGGCCGGTAATTTAATATTTTTGACAACTTTTTAATAAATTTCAAACTTTTAGGTTTTAAGAAGCCGATTCATTGAAATCTCACTAAAATATTTTTTACAGGTACTTATGTTGCAATGACGACATTACTATACTTGGCAATTATGCATCCATTAAGATATATGTATGCTGTCAATGCCACTCGATGTTTACTTTTTATTATTATTCTTTGGCTTACTTCCATTGCTTTTTCGGTAATTTTTATAAAACAAGCTTTTTTTGTTTTTTATTGCTTCAACTAATATTTGAAGTTTCCAATTACAGAATTCTTTCTATGATATATATCATCGATAAGTTGCAAATATTCCAAAAATGAATAGAAACAGTTCAGTTTTGCTTCAGCTTTTCCTTGGCTTATATGGTGCTACATTATTTTATCCGGAAACAGCGCCAATCTACTGCTCATTCAACCGATGCCAACAACCTATTGCTATCTTTGTTACTTTTCTTCTCTCTCTATTCTTTATTACTGTAATTATATTCTATGCAATTATGCTTTATTTTATTCATAAAAGATATCAAAACGGTCGATTGGTAATTATTTCATGTCATTTATTGTTTTTGAAATTATTACCATAGCATATTTCACTGGTAAATTAAAGGAAAGAGAAAATTTGCATGAGATGATATATCGCCTGAGACTTTTTTGAGAGTTTAAACTATTACTTTAAGCTCAAGCTATAAATCTGGGATGCTTCCATCACCCTGAATCAAATTAGTTTCCACCTATCTAACATTCCTCTTTTTTTCACGGTGTTTTAATGACAAGAGAAAAATCTCGAGTAATATCAGATATTTGTTTTATAGCTAATAAGAAATAAAATTTTCATAAATAATGATAGAATATTGGAAATCAAAAAAAAATATTCATTCTATTTTACATTACAGAATTTAACGCAAAGGTGAAAACGAAGATAATAATTTCGACAAATCAATACCAAAAAATATTCAAAAGATTCAGATGATTTCAGGAAACTGACAGAGTAGTTAGAAAGAATATGCGAACAATGAACAGATTAGCTTTGAATATGGTGACATTTACCATCGGCTCATTGCCAATACTTGTTGTTACAGCAATTGCAACGGCTAATTTGAAAAACTTCACTGTTTTAGGTAAATGTCATCGAGTTTCATCTTTATTCAATTTTCCTATTTTCATGTTATCATCCTTTCGTCTTCGTTCTCATATATTTTTTAAAAATAAGTCGAGCTAAACATATTAATCAAAGTTTGCATCAAATAGAAACTGCTTTCAGATATGATTATATTTAGAAATTCGGATGATAAAGAAAAGGAATAATTTGTATAGAATAACTTCATCAGATTTTAAAGTAGTTTATATGCTGTCGTTTTAATCAATCAATTGACATAGTATTAAAATTAGTCTAAATGCCAATCACCTGCAGTCAAAGTTTAAAGTATTACATTTTACAGGTTTGGGTGATAAGTCTTCATGCAAAACATTTCTTCATGGTAGACTTTTCTTACAAGTTGAAGTTCTAGCTTGTATCGCTGCAATTGTTTGGGCCCTAGCGATGATTTTTGATCCAATTATCAATTTCTTTGCTGATCCAAAGTTCGTCGATTTGGCTCGTCCATGGAAGATACGCCAACAACAGATTTCATGCATTAAATTTGAAAATCTCAATACTGCTGCAGCTATCATTTCTATGCAAGGCAAACATGGACAAATGGACAAAGTGGACAGTTCTCTGCTCTAGTACTTCTCATGTTTTATCATCTTTCAGCATTTTGCTTTGAATTGTTTTATCAACTATTTATTAATTTCATTCACTTATGTTTGCAACCGAATAAATTTAAGTCATTTTATTTCACTGAATTAAAATTCTAAGGGATGTTTGTTCGTCGTTCTCATGCCATTGGAATAAATGAATCGTGAATAATTTTCTTGTTATAATTGTTGATCCCTGATTTACATAACAAACAATATACATCCCCAGGTTTTTATTAAATTGATTACGTTGTTTACAATATGTAAGCATTGTGATATTGTGATGATTGCAACGACAGTGTTGTATGCCACGAATGAATGACGAGAGAGCGAAACGATGAAATCATGAAGGAATTTCAACAAAATGATTAATTCCAGTGCCATGTACGTCTTCTTCCCCCATCGTTGCTTCAATTGACAAATATAGTTCTTTCATTTTCATATTTCATAGTTTCATAGTTTTATTTGTTAAAGTTATTTACAAATTTGTTTATTAAATTGAATTAGAATTATCAATTTTAATGTAAATTAAAGTGAAACGTTGAAAATATCTAACCCCAATTAACACTAAAATGAAAACAATATTAGATTGAAAACAATAATATTTAACTTTTCAATTTCTTATCACAAGTGGTATCAAAATTGTCAAATAAAATTTAAAAAAAGGAGAAAGGAAATATAGAAGAATCACGATAATTTAAACAAAGTTGAGAGTTGTTGAAAATTTGAATATTAATTTTTCATCTGAAAAAAGAGAATTTTTAAATAAGAAAAGAAGATGAAATTTTGATATTTATTGAAGCGTAATTATTTAAAGTTAAAGAAAAAGAAATTGTTAATTTTATCGACCAATACAATGAATAATGCAAATTAAAGCAAGAAAAATCTTGAAGGTGAAGTCAAAAATTGGAAAAAATGCCGCAATTTATGATGATTCATTAATTTTTTCCATTTTTCTTACCTATAATATTCTTCATTCTTCTCTTCCCATCCTTCTTATCATTATATCACTTTATTTACTTGCTAATTGATATAAAATGTCATATGCTATTTATTGATATTGACAAAGCCTACATGAATAGTTAATTTTTACCGTTTGATAAAATTCATTTTCACCTGACTTATTTGAAAAACAATTATTAATTACTCATACTGATCTAAATTTATTTGTTGTGTCATAAACAACAAAATTTTCCTTTCTCATCTTCAATTCAATTTCAATTTATATAACAATATTTGGTAATTCGTGACAAACACACCTTGCAATTAAGGTGAAGAGAAAGTTAAATCTTTCATCTTATTGCGCTTTTCCATTCAACTATTAAACGAAATATTGAGGAAGCAAAAAGGTACGTTTCAATGTGAGAGATGATAGGAATAACCAAATTTTTTAAAATCATTGTTTTTTCCTCTATGATTATTAAAATTTACATAAATATGAAAGTGAATGAATAGGAAATTTCATTCTTCACTGATTTCACTGATCGTGTTATCTAACGAGAAGAGAATAAGAGAATTGAAAAAAGTTACGTGATTTGGGTTGATATTGAAGTATGAGTTTATTTACAGCCAATTTTCCATGTTCTTTGAGCTTCGCATTATTGCTGAAAATTTCGATATTTGCAAGTTCCAATTTTCTCGAGTTTATTTCGCACTATTCTAACTATTTTTTCGTGTCTTATTTAGCTGAAAAATTACATATATCAAATGATTCCTCCCTTTTTTACTGAATAACCCGAGTCGAATGATTTAAATTCTGAAGGGCGTAAAAATTTCACTTTTTACGAAATTCGAGTCAAAGGAAAAAATATAGCAATATTTCTTCCAGAATTCATAATTTTATTAGATTAGATACTGTTTTTCGCTATCAATCCTACCATTTTTTAGATTTTGTCATGTGCAATATTTTCTTATTTTTAAAAACCTTTACATTTAGGGAAAGTGAAATATTTTTCTGTATACACTATGGTTGATATTCTTGTTTACGGAAGTATTGCGCAAGACTTAGTAAGGTAAGTTTGAAAATTAAAAAGGAGGTTCAAAAAAGAATAAAGTGTAGAGCAAAATTTTTTTAACGACTTCATAAACAGTATTATTGGTGTAACTTCGTAACTAGTTATCACCTCAATTTAACACCTTAAATTTTCTCAATTTCTACAGCTGTATATTACTGAAATACAGTTTATGAAGTAATCAAGTAATAATAAATGATAAATGAAATCTTAATCTTTCCTTTCCATGTCATTGATTGGCATTTATCGAATGCTTCATCATTTCCTCCAAAAGGAATCGCTCTATCAGATATACTTTCCTTTTTTGTGAAATCTTCTCGTTTAAGTTACACGGATCAATTTCCACGACCAGGTGAAACCATAAAAGGCGTATTTACAACATCTCCAGGAGGAAAAGGAGCTAATCAAGCTGCTCAAGCTGCTATGTTAGGTGCTGCAGTATGCATGATTGGAAAAGTAAGTGGCTGATTGTTATTTCATTACTTTATTTTATAGAAGAAAAATACAATACAATACAGTATTATCATAAACAAGTATATATCTCATTTCACGTTAGTCTTTCAAGGACAAAGTCAAAAGAGAACTTTAAAAATGAGTGTGAATGATATATACCTTACACTTCATGATCGAATCTTAAGGTAAACTAAATTATCCAACCTTAAAATTCCTTCATTCCAACTCAAATTACACAGTAATCACAAATGGATATGGCATCAATTCGAGAAGTTTGTCCTTGCGATCATAATTATATGTTATTTGAGGTTGGCAAAGATGTGTTTGGATCAAGTAATGTGGATAATTTGAAAAGTTTCGGCGTAAACACTAAATATATTGATGTTAGCGAGAGCGAAAAAACTGGTTGCGCCACAGTAATTGTTACAAAAGAGGGTACGTGTAAGCTACAATGTCAATTACTAATCCGTCCATACTTACTTACCTGAGTAAGAAAATTTCTTACTGTTTACAGCATTCCAAAATCTTTTCTAGTTCTTTTTTCACAATTTATTCTGGAAATTGAGGTCAAAATTCGATAGTAATTGCACCGGGTGCAAATCTGGAATGTATGACATCCCGGATTGAGGAATTGGAAGAAGTTGTCGCTAACTCAAAATTGGTACTTTGTCAAAATGAAACATTTTACGAATCTGTCAGAAGAATATTTGAATTGGCAAGGAAGCATAATGGTTTGTCTGTCTTCTCTTGAAGTCTATTATTGAGACTAGAATTGATTTAATCGAATAACTGGATAATAGTATCAGAATTCCAAAACTATTTTGATTCAAATCACAACAATTCAAATTGAGAAACTAAAAAAAAGCTCAGCACATTTTCAGTGAAGACATTCCTGAATTATGCTCCAGTTGAATATACTTTCGCTAAAAATATTTTAAAATTGTCGGATATACTATGCGCAAATGAAATAGAGGTAGGCATAACGGAGAATTTGAATTTCGATTATTTGACTTTAATCATTATTTGATTTCGAAACGTGTGGAATATGTAAAGCTCCAATGTTGTTGTTACTGGAACGAACGACACGTGGGAAGTTAAGGTCAAAAAGTTTTTTATGAATTCAACTCTTGTTATTCTTTCTTGCATTGTGTATATCAAATTTCCGCAATATTTCAGAGCGAATATCTCGCAGATCAACATATTGGATCTATAGAAGATGCGCAGAAAGCTGCCCGGAAATTACTAGAAGCTGGTCCAGTAATCGTCATTTTGACGCTTGGAGAGAAAGGTGTTACATATGCAAGTAAACAGGGCGATTACGGTCATGTAACGGTACCAACAGTTAAGGTTGTTGAAACTACGGTACGAATTGCATGAAAGTGATATTTCTAAACGAAATTTGCCAACTTTCTAACAGACCTTGACACCTGCAAAAATTGCTAGTTCTTTGCAGGGTGCTGGCGATTGTTTCTGTGGCGCATTTGCGTACTTTTTGGTGAAACGACCCGAACTGGAGTTAAAAGAACAAATTCGACGTGCCGCATACATTTCAACCCTTTCGGTACAACAAAAAGGCACTCGTGATTCATATTTATGGCCGAAAGACTTACCTTCAAACTTGCTTATGTAATTCAAACTTACTTATTGTCCAATTTACTCACTCCCAACCTTTTCTAATTTTTAAAGGTTTATCGGAAGAAAACTGAAGGTAAATAATGCTTCTAGCTTTTGGGTTTTCAGATACAATAGTAAGTTTATTGATCAAATTTGCTTCGCCATGAAATAATATTAAACTTTTAACTTTTTGCTATCAGTTCTTACCGCAAGATCCTGGACAATAATGATCATCTGAAATATTACCACATATTGCCCAAAATTTCAGGGAACCGTTTCATTTGCCAAAGGTAATAAATAATTATATAAAATAAGACTAATCTCCTACGAAAGGAACGATCATAAATGCTGCGAAAACAATTCGAAACAGAATTACAAGCAAAAATTATTTTCCTTTCAACAGCAACAAGGTCATCATACTCAGATCATCAGATGCCCACTGGGTATCTTAGGCTACCATTTTTATTAAAATTACATGATAACTTCGTCTTCACTTATTCCATAAGGATATCACATTTTATTTAACATATGGAATGAATGATTTAATTGATAGTATACTCATAAATATCTGAGCATAACTTTGTTCAATCATTAATTTCCAGACATTGCTACACTAACAATTAAAACATTTATACAATCAATATAATACTTTAAAACAGTGTCCTCCCTACGTAAATAATTTCAAACCACTTCCCTCTCTCTCTCGTTTTTCCCTAATTGTATGTGTCACATACAACAAGACATTCAATGCGGAAAGGAGAGAGAGAAAATAAGTACATAAAAATACAAGTAATTTATTGAAATTTAGTTTCTTATAAATACAAAAATTAATAACTACTGCACCATTTTTGAGGAAAACCACGTAGTAAACCAGCTGCAACAGATTTTCACTTGCATAAAATTTTCAAAATTAGTATCAAAAAACGCTGCTCAAGAAATGTATCAATTAAAATGAGATCGCAGCAAAAGTAGAAAAATTACAATCCAGGAAACTAAAACAACAACGACAAAAAGGAAAACTATGACTGAATCCAGTTGTGAAATTTAAAAGACTGACAGCGGAAACAAGAACAAGAAATATACCACATCTAAAAATGAAGCGTTATTCTCCAAATTTTATCGCCATGCTTCATATGTTTCGGCACAGTTGCCACCTTGTGGTTGAGTATATCTAAAGGTTGAAAACTCTATTTCATCAGCAAGCTTTTGGAAATAGAAAGCTTTTATTTATACAAACCATGTAGATCGTTTTTGTGTAGATTGTATAGACCTATACAAAATATTTTTGCAATTCTCATTTCTTCTTGATTTTCACCAACCTACTATTTTTCCTTTTTTCTCTTTTTTGTTCTTTTTTCAACTTATCTTCTTTGATAATAATAGCTGCTGCACAGCCTACCAGACGTCATAAGTTTAAATCTTTTTCTCTAGCCAATCCAAAACACAGTGAGAATAAGATTCTTGTTAAATAGAATAACACGAAAGATTGGCACATCGATTAATACACAGCATTTATGCAACTGAATTAGACTGTTTTGGAATCTCATGTCAAAATGAAAAACCTAAACTATAATCAAGTCAAAAATCTTGCTTAAAACAACAATAATTAATAGAAAATATCTGAATGGAATTAACTTTCAAATCCTAATATTGGAAGATCAATCTGATGACGTAGAAAGACTAATGATTTCTTTAATTCCATTATTTAATCCTTCTTCTTTTCTTTTACTTCTCCATCACGTTTAACTTTTCCTTTCTTTTTTTTGTTTCATACATTATATTTATTTCCTTTGGAAAAGAAATATGAATGCCGAGGTCCCAAAGTTTCTGATTAAACACATCTGATAGGCAGTGCAAACGAAACGGTTTACCGTATCAAAGTTCTGCATTCAGCGGAGGGAGGATTTCGGGACTTACATCGACGGTGTAACCCACGCCGGCATTTTATTCGTGCTACTTGTTACTGGTAACGATGATGTTGACGGTGTTTGCATGATTGCATATGGATCATTCACTTCCGGACGTCTCATGTAATCCGGTGCAGTATTTTGTGTGGATAACTTCTTCGCAAGATCGCTAAAAATAAGAATTTTGAAAAGATTTTTCTCAGTACGCTAATTAAAATTAATTGTGACAAGCTTATCTTTGGCCTTAAAAAATCTTAAAGTCTTAACTGTTTTGCTTCTTGCCTGATATAAAGTCAACATTGATACCAAAAACTAATAGATACAAAATGAAAGCAGCTTTTTAATTTGAACTTCTATCTGGGTATTGAGGAAATTGAAACAAAATACAAATCACGATTTTAAAATGCCTAAAAATCAGAATAAAGATAACATTAAGATAAAGGCGAGAGATGATAAATACTTTTAGAAAATCTCTAAAAAAATAATATATTTAAATTTCTACTAATCTGTTCATGAGAATTAAAATTCCATGAACTTTCTTATTGAGCATACGCTCATATGAATATATAATTATGATATTAAAAGATAATTGGAAACAAACGGAATATAACAAACGCAAAGATGAAATAAACAAAAAAGAAAATGAGCAAAACACACTCAATAACTTTTTGTTGACGTAAAATATGCTCTTGTAAGTCCATTTCTTTTCTGCGCTCCATGGTACCACTTACTAAAATTGATGAATCAAAAAATTTAACTGAAATAAAAACATAACAAACAACATTTTCTCTCCGCATCAAAAATAATGTACAATTTGCAAATGAAACAAATATATATAATGAAACAAAACACAGAACTTTGAATCATCGAATTTGTCTAGTTTTTAATTAAAACTTCTATATTATTTAAAAAAAAAAAGAAGAGGATATGAGAGATCAGCATTACATGGTACAGTGGAGCGTGGCGGAAGCGGAGCTACATCTGTTATGGCAACGTCCATTACGGGCAATTTGCCTGGTGGTTTCCTTCGCCTGGCATCTGTGTAACCATACGAATCGAAAGTAGGGCCGTATGGATACGGAGCTGGCTGTGGTGGACGTCTCCAACTGAAAATAACACTGACTTTTAACATTGTTTGCTTAGCAAACAACAGTGTCAATAAGCAAAGAGATGATAGTACCCTTTTGATATACAAAGGTACTATTATTTCTCTTCTTCCCAAGATTAGTGAGATCCGTATGTAGCGGAGGCATTGTATATGTTTTTCACAAAAATTAAAGGAATATAAATAACATTAAGTCGGAATGACTCCATAAAATCCAGAGAAAGGTAACATGTAAGATACAAAAACAGTGGTTCTCTAAATAATACAACATACGGTTCAACTCTGTAGCCTCCTCCATACCGCGGTGGAGCCGGTGGCATCGAATAAGATGGCATCGATCGAAATGCATCAGATCGACTATATCGTCGTCTTCTGTACCGCCCTGCTCTATAAAAGAAATGGAATTTTCTTCAAGAAATTGGTAAATAACAGCTTTTATTGGCAATAAAAAAAGCTGAAAATATTTACGAAATTCTGAAATTATCAAAAATTTTGTCCTTTTTGAAACAATTTCCTATACTAATAATATGCCAAGATAATTATAAACCCTTTTATCTTATAAGCATTTGCGATTGCACAGATAGATTTTTAATTAATTAACCTTCGCCGTTTCCGAGATGGTCCACCACCATCATCTTCTGCAATTCTTTTCGCATCGCCGGAAGATTGACCTTTTTTCGGAAACGTTGGTTTCGACTGCAGGTTTCTCAATCCAGCGTTTTTTTCGGCAGGCTTAATGCCCTCACAACTATGTGCAACATTACCATCAATAATATTATTACCACCGCTTTCCACAATATCTTTTTCTCGTTCCGCTTCCAATAAACGCTTACGATCTTGCGCCGTTTTTGCAGCATCACTCCGGGTCTGCTTCGATCCTACCGATGCTTTGGAGAATTTTTCTTGCTCCTGTTCAATTTTTTTGGATTGCGTGTATGAGATGAATTCTTTGTAGGTTAACAAACAGTACATATCAGTTTCTGGTGTTGGCACAATAAGACGATCCCAGCCATGGAAATCCACTGAAATCTGATTCAAATTAAAAAAATTCTTTTTTCAGAGACAAATCTCCTAAGCAAATTAAAGTTAAAAGAACCGGTTTTTATTTTTATGAACTGAAGCAAGGCTCATTTATCAGCATACGATTAAAATAATATCATGCAGTCATAACTATGTAATATCATATGGTAAGCGTGCCACTGATCATATCATCCTTTGCTGCATTTTTATATCTGTGTCTCATTTTAAATAACTTACCATTAGGGAAATATACTTTGACATAATTGCTCGATACATTTCTTGTACCGAGATAAACAAAATCATTATTAGAATGAGCTGCTACAGCTTCCCGAGCAGTTGAAAACAACAAAACAGCCATACGCTGCCTATAATGTTTTTGCATGAAAAAGTGAAACCTTCAAAAACTTCTGCTCAATCTCCACATAACCTCCTTAGATCCAAAACAAGCGCATGCTATTGCCATATTGAATGATTAAGGTCTTTATAAAATTTAAAAAACTATTAGAATATCAACTCAAAGGCAAACTGCACCAATTTAGAAAAAAATAAAATTTCAAACTGTATGAAGTTATACACTTACCCCAACATATCCGTTTCAAAACGTATGCTTTCGATCGGATAATTTTTAAAACAAATTTCGCGAACCTGCTTCTCCGTTACTTCGCCACTAATAGGCTTAACGATCAAATAACGCATACTTTCCATCGGTTCTCGCATTCGACCTAAGCGGCTTTCCAGTATTTCTTTGTACTTTCGTACCCATTTTGCTGAAATTGCAACACTCTCCAGAAAAAAAAAACTTTAAAGAAGACAAAGTAGGAAATGAGGAAAAAGTCATACTAAATGAACAAATTTTAATGAAACTACTCTACCATGAAAAATTATGGTTATGACTGCATAATCATCCGACAATGCAGAAAAACATGAAATCTGAAATTTGACTATTTACTTGTTAGAAAGTTGTCAAAGATTGTCAGGAAAAAAGTTAGAAAAATTAGCGATTGTAAAAAAGCATATAAATAGACGCAGAAAACATACAAATAATCGTAAATCAGATTTTGGAACAAAATTTCCTTTTTGAGAGATAAAAAATAAAACTTTACTAAAACTTTACTTTGCGGTAAGTAGATTTTCACACGATGTGCACCAGTCCGTATATGAACGAGGTTATTTACAGCGCAATATGCAATAGGATGATCACTTTGGAAATATGCTTCAATTCGTCTGGAATAAATAAAATAAATACTGAAAATGGAAAATTCTTCGACTTTTCAAAGATTTATTTTCAAAACCTGATGAAAAACATTACCTACCCATATAAATGACTAAAATCTGCATCAATTTTCCCCGCTGACAGCGGAAATTCCATAATAACTCGCTTACAACGTAGAAGTGCAGTGTAAAACCAAGGATTGTGCATATCTGCTGGTAACACATTTTCAAAAATTACCACCCGTCTATCTGACTCATCCTTGCATACTGAAAAAATTTTATCCAATAAATATTGATTAAACTGAATACAAGGATTATCCCACATATCACATCCTTCGTCCAACATGATAAATATATACTAAAAGATTACTTTACATTAATAAATTAAAGAAACAACCAAATCAACTACTAGCCAAAAATGGCTAGCATAATGGACCATTATTTACATTATCGATATGTGGAGAAATAAATAACCGCACGAACTTGATACATTTATGACACAATTAATGTGAAACTTACGCCTCCATTGGAATTCCGGAGCACCATCCCAATCAACTGGCAGTGTTTTGTAATATTCCGCCATAATCATTTTGTTGGTTAATTTGTCTGGACCCGTTTCTTCACCCAAACTTCTTACTGTTATATTTTTCAAACTTTCTACCACAGCAAAAACTACTTCATTGTCCGTTTCTTGAGTAACATTTTCAATTTCCTCTTCTTTCTTTTCTGAAAAATATGAAAAGCGTCAATGACATATGCCAAACACACTATTTGTCAGATTATTTGTCGCTTTTGTTTTTTAAATTTAAAAATTTATCATAAAATTACACTTTTAATTATCAGAATTAAGCTGAAAGGAAACAAATATAATTATTCTATTTAATTAGAAAACATGCCCCCAAGTCTTAAAACCTAGAAGCATCCTTGACTTCCTCTACGATTTCACTATTTCAAACCGAAAGTATTCACTTCTACTAATCATATCTGCCAGTCTCTGGGAATTCATTTTCTGAAATAGAAAAAACAATTTACATCCTTCAGATGCTTGCTTCCAAAGCCTATAAAGTAGAAAAGTGATTCAGACATCTGTGGTTATTCTTCGCGATGGCTAAAAATATTTTCTACAGCAGGAGTGTAAGTGCATTTACATGAATCTATACAGAAATACCCTCTCACCTGACTTGCAAAATATGTCGTGGGAACTTTAGAATCAACAGAAATGACAAAGATATATTCGGTCCGTACTAGAGGCGATAATGTTCAATGGCTTCTTAACTTCAGCAAGCAAAGTAATAGGCCAACCGTTTTTGCCATCTTTGTCAACTATCGGTCTCGATGCATCGTCGTCATCACGTAAAACAATGACATCATCTTGGTCTGATGCCACTGGAGCTACTGGAATATTTGGTACACCAGTAACTATAGCACTTTCAGCTCCGCTATCGGCATCAACAGCAACAGTATCAGCCGGATTACTGTTACGTTCACCAGCCATTTCAAGGTTTGCCGGAGCTGCAACTGCCTCGAATTCTGCTTCACCGCTCAACTCCTTCGGAGGTTCAGTGATTGAATCAACTGTTGTTGGCGGGTCAAGCCGATTTTTTTGCGAGATAACACGATCTCGATGCACTCGTGAATAGAATGAAACCAAACACTTCACACCAAGCTCCTGAAGTGATTGATTAGGTTACGGTGGAATGGTAACCCGGAAGAAATAGAGCACACGCGAGGAATCATGGATATTTTCAACATGTGACTATAACGTCAGCAACATGTTCCTCATGTTGATATAGCGTAAAACCATTACGAAAGAACCGATGCAAAACGTAGATGATTAAAGACTCATTACGATCGAATTATGCTTTAACCGCACCTAATAACGAATTTTATGTTATACAATTACGTATTAGCTAAACTAAAATACCTCTACTAATAACTACATAAGAAATGCAAGTAGTAAATTTCAATATTAGGTTCGATTACTCGATGAATAATAGCAAAAAGGAAAACCTGAAAGTAACGACTTAGACTTACGACAAAAAGTGGAATAAGAGTCTTCTTTTTGTCCTCACATTCTGCATTATTAGAATGGATTTGTCGTAAAACAAGGAAAAGACTAAATAAAAACTGAAAGAGAAAATGTATGCGTAAAACAAATTTCTCTTAAATACGCAGGATGAATCAAATAATTTTCACAAATTAAAAATAAAGTAGCCAATTATCTTTACCTCGATATAAAATAAATCCCAATCAAATGACTTCTTCACAAGAACCAAAAAAGCTTCCCAAATTAGTATTAACGAGTTTCAACTCCGTATGAAAAAAGAAAAAATGAGAAGTGATATAAAAGTTTCAGCAATCCGCTGTATTTACTGTTGGGAATAAAAAGCACCACTGTTCAGTCACAAATCTGTTTTAGTATAAAAGAATTGTATAAGAAGCAATACGATCATGACCTGCTGAGGCGTAACATAATAGTATCAGAAAGAAATCCCGCCAAAGATCTTGTAACCCTACAATTGATTATCTCTCTTCTGCAGAAAAAGAAAAAAACCACTTACAGCGAATAGACAAATGATTTCTGTTAAAAATTAACAATAGGAGCTACTACAAAATTCTTATTAGAAAGTAGAATCATGGGATATGCAAGCTGTCAAAACATTTCGTACAGTGCGACTGCTGCCGATAACTGTGAAAGTTGATGACGCAGCACGTGCAAACTGGACACGTTCGCACCGATAAGATCATTGATATTCAAGGACGTTGACCATCTCAATTCACTTAATCGAAGCACTGTTTATCAAAAGACGGTTTTCTAACTGCTGATGATAGCTTTACGGGCAAAGCTCTGTAAATTCACGCATGTTTCGTTATGGCATGCTAACTCTAAATCATATATAAGCCATACATACCATATATCCTTCAATGTCGGGCACAACATCATAGAAAGTAAAAAATCAGCTCATACTTGTAAAACATAAAAGTAACTAAATGACTTATCCCTTTTCGTGCATTTTATTCGTGAAAAATAAAAAAAGTAACCTGATCTAGAACACCATCGATCAACGGGAATCGGATGATACGATCGACTGCGCCACTTTCAAGATCAAATTTCAAACTGATCAAGTGAAAAATGGTTTCATTGAATTGTTTACGTGATTCATATTGTAGTTGCATTGGTAAAGTGCTAATAATGACCACGCGATCTATATCCAACTTTTTCGTCTTTTCACCAAATGTCGTCAATGCCTCCGTCATCATTTTATTTTCCCGATTGTAAATGATATGCACTTTCTGAATCTGAAATTGACAGATAACTTCTTACAAAAAAAACTGCTCTACTATAACAATCTTCTTCATCCATAACAAACACCACGTAACCACGTATTCTTTTACATATGAAATTAGTACGTAAATCAGATTTCTGCCGAACTAATGAAAAAATCCATGGTAAAAAAAGCACAGCTCTAAGCCGTTAAAATGAGCATGCAAGCGCAACGCTTGTACGCCTCGCACCCAACTAAGTTTTGTCATTCCGACCAAACCGGAACAACCAACCGGCAAACGTAATCATTACGAAAACCTTGCATCTCTCACGGATTTTATAATAAGAGTGCGAGGTAATACAGAAATATAATATAAT